>JABAYD010050541.1:0-15849 GCA_014822095.1 Diplotaxis tenuifolia
AACTCACTCCAACTCCCGGCGGTTTCCGGCGATTCCGCACTATGGTGAATGGTGGTGATGAGTTCGACGTGCTCGGCGTGAACTTTCTCCGGCGACGAGCTCCGGTGGCTCACTCTTTTCATGTAAGCACAACTCTCTCTTTTTCACCCATTTCTTTTGTCTCATTGTCCTTTCTTTGGTTGCACAAGATAATGAGTTGGTGGAGTGACGGTGGGTTCTTATAACCAAATCAATGGGTCTTCCAGATTTGATTAGGCCTTCGAAATATCCATTTGCATGCTAACAAACCCAAAACTAAAATTGGGGTCATTACGTTTTAGTTCATATGTTCCCTTGATCATATCGGATACATTTTATTCGTATAATAATAATCTCAGAAATAAAAGAGGAGTTATGCTGTTTTTGTTGCTGAACTGAACAACAATAACTTGGACTGAACAATCTTTGGGTAATCTCCATATTCTTTGTTATTATATATTCTAGATAATCTTCATATTCTTTGCACCAACAGAAGAGCAAGTATATGAAGAAAGCTAACTTCAGACGTTGATTGACACCTGGCACTTGACTGGCAGAGGTAAGCCATCTTTTGCTGATGGAGAACGTGAAAATGTTGATGTTCTTAGACAATTATCAACCCTCGTAGTCTTATTCGATTTAACAGGCAAGGTAAAGATAATTTTGGAGCATGAAGAGGTTACGTATAGGGTATGAACGGAAGGATGAGCGAACGTGGTTTACGCAATCTTCATATTCTTTGTTATTATTATTTTTGATTTATTTGGACTCTTTTAATTTTATAAATTTTTTGTTTGAATAGATAATAAATATATAAAATGAAAAAAAAATTATCATCTATATTAAAATTTTAAATATCTATAATATTATAACACAAGATTTGTTTTGAGGGTTCCTTGTGTTTTGCAAATATTTACAGCCATGCCATTGCTTTTTAAATTAAATCAAAGTTAATGTGTATTAGCTAACTAAAAAATCGGTAAAGATAATTGTTTATAACAAATACGATTTTCGTTATTTTACTAATCATGTTTTTCCTTATATTACTTTTAAATTTAAACAAAATGGATGGGAATCATTATCAAACAGCAAAATTGGTGGGAGATTGATTACTAATGCATACGATTTTCCTTAATTAATAATCAGAACCACTTAATATTTTATAATTTTATTCATAACTATATTTGCAACTACATCAATAATATATACTTTAGTTAGTCAAAAAAAATTGTATACTCATGTTTCAATATATTGCATTTATTTACTTTTACCCATTTCCAAACTTTTGGTATATTTTTTATTATAATTTATTTCAAGTTATTTTTTTTATAACATCAACTCAACCAATTAACTGGACCCACCCATTCGGAAAACCAAACCGGAAGGGTGGAGCCGACTTAAAACATAGCTGAAGACGAATTCTTCGCACCGCGTGAAAGCTTATCCTCCATAGTAAAGAAAATATTTTAGATTTTTCATATATATTAAGAAAATATATAATAAATGCACAATTGTTTTGTAATTATCTTTTTCCTATAAATCTAAATCAATAAGAATCTAATAAGTGCAATTCAGTTTTTTTGAAATTTGTAATTAATCATTATTAATTGACAAAAATGTATTAACAATATAAAAATATCTTTTTGACACAAACTTTTTTCTAGAACATGTACATAATGAAACAAAGGAATACAAAATGATTAAACTTTAGGTTTTAGGGTTATAAAATATTAAACCTAAATTATTATAGATGAGTCTAAGGTTAGTGGTGGACTTTTGAGTTTTTACTTGGTTTTAAGATTATGAAATATTAAACCTAAGTAGTATTATATACAGATCCCAAGTTAATAGTGAACTTTTGAGTTTTTAATCGGTTTACTAGGTTTTATCAGGTTTTTAATTAACACATTTTCCACGCAATCCAAACCATATTCTATATGATTCATTGATTAATATGTTCGACTTCGAGTCCAAAGTGATATATGGAAACACTAACGTGGAATTTGAAAATTAAAAGGTCAAAATAAAGAAGATCTTAATAATAGATATTAAACATCATTTTTTCAAGACCAAATGTTAATTATTTTGATATTCACTTAATAAAACTTTTATTTCTTAATAACAGATATTAAACATCAAAATCTAGTATATTCTTCAAGATCAGAATCAAAAGAAAACCGTACAAAACACTGCCTATTATGTAAAAGGTCAAAAAATTTAAAACAAGATACGTAGATCCAAATCCCCGGAATTAAAATCCCGTAATTACGATTAAGGCTTGGCGTATTACCCGAAACCAAAGTCCCGACCTTAACCCGACCAAAAAAACCGAACCGGATTCAAATCGTTATACAAAAATATCCGAACGAGACTTGAGAGCTTAGTACTTTGGACTATGGATGCAACCCGAACCGAACCGAAATCCGAATTTGAATCAGACTATATCCGAAACTAGTGAAATATGTTACTATTTTTATAGAGCAATTTAGGTGGAAACCCAAAGAAGATTGTGATATTCGCGAAATGACAAAGACCAAAAACTTCATCCGACGTGTCAGCAAAAGGGTAGGAAAAAGACGTTATTACCCTTGACGCTTCAACACTCCTCTTCTGGTTTTTAGACTTCTAGGATTTTTTCTCTGACACAAAATATTAGCTAGATATGAGAAGATATCAAAAAGATTTTGTTTACTCTAAAAATGAGATTTCCTTTAGATTTTTCTCTCTCATTGTCATCTTCTTATTTCTTCATCTTCCTTACATATTTGTTTTTCTCAAGAAATCCAAAAAAATATATTTATGTTATATCCTAATTCTATATAATCACATCCAATTATCCATCGCTACATAATTCTAAACTCTACACCCCATTGGAAACCCATAACTCGAACACTAATTATATAACCCTATAGACAAAATTCTGTAGCCTAAAGATAAAAGGATCTCCGGAACCCTTACGGTAATGAATAGACCAGAACGACAATGTAAACTAGATAGCCCCATAAATAGTTTGTTATACGGTTATATATCTTCGGAACCGGCTTACAATCACTGTTAACATTCACAAAATTGTCAATAATTTTGTTTTAGCCGGTTACTAATTTAGGTGACCATCCACTAGTGTAATTAGACGGCTAATTGGGTTCTCTCCTTCACCCGATATTGGTGGTTAATGCTTGAAATTTTGTTTTAGCCAGTTATTGATATAGGTGACCAGCCACTATTGTAATTAGACGACCAATTGTGTTCTCTCCTTCACCCGATATTGATGGTTAATGTTTGAAATTTGGTTTTAGTCGGTTATTGATATAGGTGACCAGCCACTATTGTAATTAGACGGCCAATTGGGTTCTCTCCTTTCCCGATATCGATGGGTAATGTTTAAAATTTTATTTTAGCCTGTTATTGATATAGGTGACCAGCCACTATTGTAATTAGACGGTTTTGATCAAGAATAATTTCCGAATTGGGTTTAGTTGCAACTGCAAATATGATGAGGGCGTTGAGAATTTGTGGTTAACAATCTGGAGGCTACCAAACGTATCGTCCGCTTCTGGGCCATCAATTGAAGACACATGTGAAACAAAGCACATGAAGAAAATCCACACTCTCAATTAAATCCAAAGATAGAGAGTTGGCAAGAGTACCTCAAAGATCAATCCAATTGAAAGACAAAGATTGTAGATTAGTAATACACAACTTTTGTAGACAAATTTACTTAAACAAATCAACTAAAATAGAAAGTCTCACCTCGAGAATTATGTAATTTGATAACAATAATGAAGAAAAGATATATTTGAAGCTGAAACCGAATAACTTCAAAATAAGGTGTAAACATAAATCAGAACGAAGAAAGACGAAAAGATGCAGAGTTTAATTACAAAAAAATGTTGTGAATTAATGGAGAGAGAGAAAAAAATGATTTCCAATTTCAAATTGTTTGGCAATGAACTTGAAGAGGTAGGGGATAGAACTATGCTTGGTCTGACACTAAAGCAAGATATGAGTACAAGAAACAAATTTTCCAAAATATTTTAACAAGATTTTGTCTATTTCAAATAGTAATGTTCATAGGAGATATATAGGAATAGTAGAGTCACGATTAATTATGAATAGTATCAGAATAGAAGGTTTTGGTATATCTACTCTTTTAAAACAAAGTCCTTTTTTTATCTATCAATACAAGTTATCATTTAAATTTGGACCCTTTCTATAACGTTACAAATAATAAATGACATAGTTGATTGAACCGTATTACTTATATTAAACCAACACGATTAATATACATATTTAGATATCATTAACATATGAACTATGAAAATTTACTAATTATATGAAACCTATAGATTTCATATCTTAACAGTTCCATAACAAATATAGATTTTGGAAATCATAATATACCGTTTGTTTTATTTTATTAAATAATTTATCGATTATTTTTTTGTTTCAAATTAAATGTAAATCAAAACAAAAAATCAAATCTAAAAACTAAAAACTAAAACTGATAGCTGAAAATACGGGTTATATTTTTTTTTCATTTACAAAATAAACTATTGCAAATTGTTTTAAAACTTTTTTTATTCTTTTATCTGCTGATACAAGTTTTCATTTAAATTTAGATATTTTCTAAAATGATTCAAATAATATATGACATATAGTTGATTGAACCGTATTACTTAAATTACCCACATGATTAATATACATATTTAGATATCATCAACATATAAACTATGGACATTTAATAATTATATGAAACCAAAGATTTCATATCTCAACAGTTCCATAACAAATATGGAAATCTACTAATTATATGAAACCAATAGATTTTGGAAATCGTAATATACCGTTTGTTTTATTTTTTATTAAATAATTTATTGATTAGTTTTTTTAAAAAAATGTAAAGCAAAACAAAAAACTAAATCTAAAAACCAATAGCTGAAAATACGGATTATATTTTTGTTTTTGTTTATTTTACAAAATAAACTATTGCAAATTGTTTTTAAAAAAAATTGCCATCTTTTTCAATTTTAAATTAGATGTTCGATTATTTGAATTTGTTTGTTGGTAATAGCAGTTTAAAATAACTCAGCAGATTTAAAAACTAAAAACCATAACCAAAAGCTGAAAATCAAAAATTGAAACTTAAAAACTAAAAACTAAAATCTAAAATCAAATCTAAAAAAAAAACAGAAACTAAAAATTAATGCAGCACAATCATCACCAAAAATTTCAGATTATTGATTTTATACCAAAACATATTTTAAATAAAGAAAAAAAAATAAATTATATAAATTTTTTACCATAAAAAATTTCAGCGCTGGGTCGAAATCGAGTTGTTAATTATAGGATAGTTCTTTGGTAGGAGAGCTAATTTCTCATGTTTATATATGTTAGGGTAATTTAGGCGTTTTAAAATATTTTAAAGATTTTTATAGTTTATTTTATTTGTTATTTTGAATTACTTTTAGTTAGTTTAAGTATAGTTTGACTTGTTTTAAATTAGTTTTGTGAATAATATATATATTTTTGAGTATTTTTGTTAATTTTTTTCAGTTTATCAAAAATATTTTTGGGTGATTTTATATATTGGTTATAATCCGTTCCTAACCAAATCCAGAAGAAACCGAACTAAACCCGATCCGATAATTAGTAAAACCGAATGAAACTTATGAGAATAGTACCGAAAATCCAAATCAATCAAACCGAATCCGAACGGGCCACCGAACGCCGGGGCCTAATTACGGTTAAAGTTCCTTTCCTTTTTGTGATCTTTTCGAAAAAGTAAATTTAAAAACTAAAATATATATTAAATTCGTGAACGGCAGGATTCGGACCTGCGCGGGCAGAGCTCACATAATTTCTAGTCATGCCTGATAACCACTCCGGCACGTCCACTTTATGAAAATTTGACTAAGTATATACATAACTAGGGTCGGTCCGCCCTACGGGCATGTTTATAATTTAAAAATAATTTAAATAGTTAGTGTATATATTTTTTATTTTTTGTAAAAATATTTTTTTAGTTTAAATCGTTTTGTTTCAATATTTTTATGAATCATTATTGTATTGATTGTTATCTGTATTCAGTTTCGACCCATTACAATTAATTAAATTTCTCCTTACGGTTAATAAAATTGTTTATTTGAAATTTTATCCTGTTCTCATTTTGATGGTGTAGAATTGTTGATTTATTTGTTTAACTTGAAGTTATCTAGTTTTATTCATTCTCTTACGTTATTTTATATTGTCTCTTATTTTTCTATATAATTATATATTTAATTGTTTACACAGTTGTGGTTCCACATTTATAGTTTTCTATTAGAATCCTTTACATAAAAATTTAAAATACATTCTACCTTTATTTAGTTAGAATAACTTAACGTATTCATTTAGTAGAAAATATTCATTTTAGTTTTTATATTTAGCGAAAAATATTCATTTTAATTTTTATATTTAGTAAAAAAAATCATTTTAGTGTTTGTATTTGGTAAAAATATTTATTTTAATTTTCTATTTTTCTGTATTTTTTATTTTTTTTTCGTAACGACCTTTAATTTTCTTATGATATTGATAAACTGACATTTTTGTTAGAATCAATATCATGTGGTATTGAGCTCATGCGCATCATAGTAGACTTTGGCATTGTTCCTCAAACTATCAAATACAGTTTTTTTTGCAAGCAAAATAACATAACAACTTTAGTTTACTTGCTCTAGCGTAAAGGCCAGCCTTGTCTACGAGAACCAAATCAAATTCAACTTCACATATATATCTAATAAAACATTATCATAGACAAAAGGTCAAAGAAGAAAGCAAAAATTTCAAATAAGAGTTCATCAGTGACAATTTTGATATGAGCAACAACATGACCTTTTCTTATGATGTTGATAAACTGAAGCCGCTAGGTGATTTGTAGTTATATACCTTATGCTATGCGTTTGTAGTGCTGGTGCCAGTGCTAGATGTGGCATAGGCATTTCTGAATCATCATATCTAGAACCCAGGGAAAGGTGTGTAGTTGATAGTTGTGACCTGTTAATGGAGTCCTTATGCCCAGTCACCAGAATAATTTGATCTCATTGTTTCACTGTGGATTTTGTTCATCTTCTTCAAGGCATCTTCGTTGTGGAAGACTGTATTAGCCTGAAAATGAATACAAAACAGAAAACCAACTCAATCCGAGGAGTGTGGTTTGTAAGAAACCCCATGATCAAAAAACAGATTTGTGAAGAAGACAACTGAAAAAACAAAAGTAAGAGAGGTAGAACCTTTGTGAAGTGAACTGCATCCTAAAGTTCTTGAATGGTATATCTTATTTGTTAGCCTTGAACTATCAAATACTTGACAATATCATGTGAAATCTACAAGATACAGAAAAAAAAATCAGTCCTACAATGCAAAGACTCGGGGAGAATAACAACTTGAAGCCAAAATTTAGTGCAAGGACCTGACTTTTCTGTGTGATTTGAGAGCATTTTACTTGATGTCCTGATGGTAGATAGCAGACCATTGATCTGCCAAAAACCAGGTAAGAAAAAAAGCTCAATATAAACTATAGGAGACGATAATATGAGATCAATGACTGTGACTCATACCTGCTCCACAAGCTTACTCATCCTCACATTGTTTTGTCGAGACGATTGCTGAAGTAATATTGTTTTCTAAAAATTCACATTCATAAAACTACTTGAAGGAGGTGCAGGTGCCCGTTACACAAACCAGCCCTGAACACCACAACCGCCAAGGTGTTTTTATTCCGCCGCCATTAATGGCTGAAGCTGCAGCTTTGGAAAATTTCTTCAGATCTTCAACAGTGGTGTTGCTCTTCTGCGTAATACCCATCATCCTGGCCTCCCAGAATAAAAGCTTTTTATAGCCGCAGAAATATGTTAAGTAGAAGAGAACTTATAAAGAGCTTATCTTCTTAGCTGAAAGTCTCTAGAGATCTTGTGAAACAAATTCACTTAACCATGAATTCTCTGCAACACAATATGAATAGGTCATTTATCAACAACTGCTGGAAAAATAAAAATGGCCGAAGCGATGGACTTTATATATATATACTCCAAAGTAATTTGTTCTATGACTAAAAAAACTTTAGAACAAACTAACAGAGTAAATCAATATTTTCTAAACTTAAATCAAGAGTGGTTATTTGTAGAAATCGACTGAGAGGAAGTTCCGCACCTATAAGAGATGATCCAAATCTGTTTTTGAATCTTGAGACGGAGTTCTTCGATTTCGCGTTTACTTTGTTTGATTAAGCAACGTGACCTGTTAGTGAGGTCGTGATGAGAAGCGATGGATCCGGCGAGCTGCGGGGAGCGATGGTCACCACACAGAAGTGAGAGGCAGTGTTTCTCCTTCCATGTGAAGATCTCGTTTGAGGAGGTGGGGAAAGAGTGGAGGTTTCGATTTCGGGATTTTGCAGAGTGGAGTCTCTCGGAGCTCCATTGCGGTTGTATTGTCCAAATCGGTAGATTTGACTGTAGGTTAGTGCTGATCGCTTGCCCCTACGTTTTTTCATAGCTCTGATGATGTTGATAGTGTTATAAAAGAAGAAGCTCAAACATCCCCTTCACGTAGAAGATGACCTTTGTTTCTTTGATCGAGCAGATCTAGGGTTAAAAGGCCCAACTGAATAAACAACAAAAGCCGAATAGAATCTGACGTGGACATATCTATGTGGCGCTGACGTGGACACCTTCAAAAGGAGAGAAACACTTCTTTATATAATGGGCGCACGATCTATTTCCCCCTCTAAACTATAACATAGCACCATATCTCAACAAAGTTAAGTGGTCATTCTATATCTCCCTCATTCTAAACTTCCAAACCTTATTACCCCTAATTATAAAATTCAAAACCTATATCTCCATACCGTCGAGATTGTTGGTTTAACCACTCGAACCAATAGTAAACCAGATTTTCTTGAACCAAACCAATTGTAAACATAATAAAACGGTTACCCATGACCGACTCGAAAATCCCCTTTATGTTTTCTGAAAATCTCAAAAGTAAGGACGAACCCTAAAAATTAAATTGGGGAAATTGGGAGAATAGATGTTCAAAGTCTTAGATGGTCAACAATAGACGTTCAAAATACCCAAGATAGAAACATTACGGATCTTAGCATCCTTAATACCCAAAAATACATAGAGAAAATGAGAAAGACACAAACAAAAAAATATTTATCCACTCCTTCTCTTCTACTACTTGAACATGATTCTTAACTCTCTTGAGTAACTAACCCTTGGGAAGGTTCGTTTTTTGATGTTCCCTCTTTCTGACCCTATAACCAAAATTAAAAAAGTATTAAAATCGATATGATTCCAGAAAAGCACAAATAATATCATACCTTTTTATGGAACCGAGAGTTGTGGTTGGCTTGACCACAAATTGCACAATGCATTACACGCTTCAGAGTTTTAGCTTTCTTCTTCACTGGTGATTCATTAACGCCTTTCTTCCTCTTCTCTTTCGCATTCTTTTTTTTTTTGCGGCCAGGTTGATCAGGTTCAGGGGCTGGATGAACTGACGGACCTGATAAATTTGGCCAGAACCGTGCTCCTCTTATTGGAGTAATACCTTCTTCATAAGTCCTTCTCCATGTTGATGTCTGAAACCAATGACAGACAAAGTCTTGAGCTTCTAGTTTTCTATGGAGTATAACACCATATCCATGCTCACATGGGATTCCTGTGATATCCCATCTCATGCAACTACATGATCTCTTCTCCAAGCTAACCCGAAAATAACATCCTTCGAGTTTCACTAACCACATATTATTTGTGCTTCTATGAACCACACACTCGGCAGCCTTCTTATGCTCTTCTTGAAGATATTCAATCACATAAGGAGTACATATGTGTTTGTGGCTCCTCGCTTTAACACCTCTAGCAGCTATACGGACCATCGCTAGATGCGCTACTGTTTCTAACATTGGAACTAAGGGTTTCTCTCTCGCTCCAACTATAGAGCTGTTAAAAGATTCTGTAGAGTTATTCTCAACATCCTCGCAGAAATTACCGATCTTGTAAAACGCTCTTACCCAAGAAATTGGATTTGTCTTCATAAGATCTACATATACCTCTCAATCATAGTTGAACAGAAGGTCAAGCCTCTCCTTATACTCTGCCTCGTTATAGCTCCACGCAAGCCACCAAATATGCTTCTTTAGTTTAGTTTTTTTCCCATGTTTGGTCTTCACGTTTCCATATATGTGTCTGACACACATTCGATGTTCAATCTTTGGTAGCTCTAGTTGTACAGACCTGATCAATCCCTGTAAAAGAACAACCCATTACATTTATTAATCATACTGATTACACATTACATATTTACATTTACAAGACAAAAAACTCACCTTTTGGCGATCTGAAATCAATATGAAACCATCACCATCATCTAAATCTAAGTCTGCCCTGATATTCTTCACAAACCACAACCAATTATCAGTATTTTCAACTTGTACAGCACCCCATGCTATAGAATAGATGGCATTGTCAGCATCTCGACCAAGAGCAACCAAGAATTGGCCTTTCGTTTTTCCTCTAAAGAAGCAACCATCAACTCCTAGTATTGGCCTACAAGTCGATTTCTATGTTCTCCTCAACACATCTAGACAAACATAAAACCTATTAAACACATCAAGCCCTTCTTCATTTCTCACAATTTCAACTTCCACCGTAGAATTAATGTTTGAGTCCATGATCTCAGCCGCGTAGTCATGAAGACGTGCAAATTGTTGGTCGTATTCTTTGTCAACCCACCTTAATGCTTTGTTTCTAGCAGCATGACATTGAGGTCTTGAGACACTAACCTTCCATCTTTCCTTAATAATTTCCTCTATCTTCTTAGGCATGTAATATTCAGGTTCTTCTCTAATCTTATCCACAAACAACCTAGCTATAACTGGGACCTTAATCATCTCACATTCTCCATTAGGCACACAACTATGTTCTTCCTTAAAAACTTTAACCTGCCATTGCTCAGATTCTGCCCTAGTAGAGTAGTAGATACGCCAACCACACTCGGAATCCACATTTCTTCCTGCACAACAATATCCAAGCTTGGTTTTGTCGTATCTATATTGCTTCAGATTGTACCCTGTCTTCAACGCATAGTCAAGAACAGCCTCTTTAAATGTTACTCCATTGAAGAACAATTGCCCTTCGAACAAGTTTCCATCACTTCGTCTCAACTGGTCACGTTCTTGGGTTCTTTGTCGTGTCTGTCTTTGTTCTGTCTGTCTCTCTTCCTCCTCAGCATCAGTGTCGCTCTCACTCTCTGGAATAACATCGTGACGGATTGGAGGCTCGTCAGTGAAACCAGACACGGCTTCTTCGATTTGAAAGGCGTGTCGCTCCATAGCTTCTTCATCATCAGATTCGTCAGCAGGAGAAGGAACTCCATGCAACGACATAACAAACATTGTTTTTAGGGTCTGTTCTTAGGGTTACTCTCTTTTGAGAGATGAATAAATACAACACGGGTATTTAGACTTGAGTAATCGGGTTGTAAGTGGTAGTTTAATGGCTAATTTCGGTTTAATCGAGTGTACAATTGGTTACAGGATGATTAGGTTTAGTTAATATACAATAAACCAACAGTAAACCATCATTGGGTGTAACTAGATTTCGAACTTTCAATTTCAGGTGTAAATAGGTTTTGAATTTTATAATTAGGGGTAATAAGGTTTGGAAGTTTAGAACGAGGGAGATACAGAACGACCACTAAACTTTGTGGAGATATGGTGCTATGTTATAGTTCGGAGGGGGAAATAGATCGTGCGCCCTTATAATAGATATAGTAATTGAATATCAATGTAGCAAATCTAATAGGCTTAATAAAGCACAAACTCATAAGATAAGTAGGATTAATGAAAGATGGAGATTTAGACACTAACCTCTAAAATGGTAATAAACGAGGAAGTACAGAGTCAACGGTCAGAACGTTGACCAAATCTCTCTCTATCTCCACCCGAATCTCACCGGACATCGTCGCTTCCTCACCGACGAATCTGACTCGTATCAAACATTCACCGTGGTAAGCTCTCTTCAAATTCCAATCCTTCCAGCTCATTCTCAGCATCGATCTTGACTCAATGATAAAATAGTAACTCGAGTGATCTGAAACAATAGTTTCATGAATTCACCATTAGCAGAGAAAGCTTTGAGCCTAAAGAACTCTAAGATCAGAGTTTGATCTTTCAAGATCAATAAACGTGTTTTTGATAGTCATTTTTCAGTTTCTAAAAATGTTTATTACATAACTTGTCTGAAAAGAAGAATGGCGACTCCAGTTGATCCACCAAATGGAGTTAGGAACCAAGGGAAGCATTACTTCTCAATGTGGCAAACACTCTTCGAGATCGACACCAAATACGTTCCTATCAAACCCATAGGCCGTGGCGCCTACGGTGTAGTCTGCTCTTCGGTTAACAAAGAGACCAACGAGAGAGTAGCGATCAAGAAGATCCATAATGTGTTTCAGAACAGGATCAATGCGTTGAGGACACTTCGTGAACTCAAGCTACTACGTCATCTTCGACATGACAATGCGGTTGCTCTTAAAGATGTAATGATGGCTAATCACTAAAGAACCTTTAAGGATGTGTATCTTGTTTCCGAGCTCATGGACACTGATCTTCACCAGATTATTAAGTCTTCTCAAGTTTTTAGTAATGATCATTACCAATACTTCTTGTTCCAGGTATGAGGTTTTGCATGTTCTGTTCTCTTGTGTTAATTCTGGAAGTGTTTTAAATTTCGGTGTATTTTTCTAAAGAGAAATGAATATTGGGTTTTGAGGCTACTATAAATATGGATATAAGAGATTGTAAATTTATCCATTTACATAATCAACGTACAAATTCTAAACTGGTATTTGCCTCAATTCATTTTTCTCTTAAGTTTCTTTGTTTTTTTTCAAAGCTGATCTGCGTTTGTTCATAACGTCATGTTTCTTTGTCTTATTGCTTTGTTTGATTGTTTCTATTCTGTGTAGTTGCTTCGAGTGCTTAAGTATATTCATTCAGCCAACATTCTCCATTGGGATTTGAAACCAGGTAACCTCCTTGTGAACGCAAACTGCTACTTAATGTGACTTTGGTCTCGCGCGCACGAGCAACACTAAAGGTCAGTTCATGACTGAGTATGTTGTGACTAGATGGTACCGAGCACCAGAGCTTCTCCTCTGTTGTGACAACTACGGAACCTCCATCGATGTCTGGTCGGTAGGATGCATATTCGCCGAACTTCTTGGAAGAAAACCGATATTCCCGGGGACAGAATGTCTTAACCAGATTAAACTCATCATTAACATTTTGGGGAGCCAGAGAGAGGAAGATCTCCAGTTTATCGATAACCCGAAAGCCAAAAGGTACATAGAGTCACTCCCTTACTCACCTGGGATACCATTCTCTCGTCTTTACCCGAATGCGCATGTTCTTGCCATTGATCTGCTTCAGAAGATGCTTGTTCTTAACCCTTCTAAGAGGATTAGTGTCACGGAAGCGCTTCGGCATCCTTACATGGCCCCTTTGTATGACCCCAATGCAAATCCTCCTGCTCAAGTTCCTATTGATCTTGATGTTGATGAAGATGAAGATTTGGGGGCAGAGATGATAAGGGAGTTGATGTGGAAAGAAATGGTTCATTATCATCCAGAAACTGCTACCATGAATAACATTGAGCTATGACCTCAAGTATTACGAAGGTAATTTTCAGAGAGATCTTTCAACTACTCTTTTAAAAAAACTTGGTTCATATTTGATTTTGCAGTGTTGTTAATAACTGTGTGTTGAAAAAGAGGAACAAAAACATTAAATTACGGGATTTATTTGTACCATGGAAACTATGTTTTGTTTTTCCTTTTCTGGTTATAAAAAGTGTGTGTAACATTTGTACATAAACTTCTGTTTTCCTCATTATATTTTGTCTTTAAACTTATAGTCATACTGTTTGGCCTTTTTTTGTCAACATTGATTCACTTAACAAGGCTTAACAACGGTACAGTGCCTTATGGGCAGACTGAAGCACCGATCATATTTATAAATCTGAATCGGCTTTCAACTTTTTCCCTTCATAATCCACCACTGTAACTCCATGAGCAGTGTTTACCGAGTTTTGATGATCAGCTCTCCTTGACCTCATCGGAATTTTAAAGCCATGAAAAAAACTCAAATAGATCTAAATAACAGATCATTCGCTAGAACACCATCAAATGAAAACTCCCTCGAGTTAAAGTTCACCTACAATTCACGACCATGCAGAGACACTTCCTCGTTACTCAAGAGGAAGAAACATGATTAAACTTATACATGTCGCTACAATTTAAGTTTTAACTGCCAAAAATACATTTGTAAAAAAAAAAAAATACATTTGTAACACGTAGTAATACTAACTGAGAAATTTAACTATTTTTGTAAATAAAAAACATTTACATAGTTGAATTCCAATTCTAGTAAATCAAAATCAGTTCATTTTCCTAATAATTTTCAATGATGCTGGGAATGTTCCAATACAGTGTTGTAGATTAAATATATTTTCTTACTTTCAGACCTACTCATGAGTCATGAATTCAAACTTACCATGTGAGCTGCGTTCAAATTGGATTAATTGGTTGTGACTTTTCATAAGTCCCTAATCGTTGTATTTCACCATATAAATTCTACTAAAGTCTTTCCCGGGCTATGCTCGAATTTATTTTCTTAAATTTTTAATTCATTTAAAAATATTATTTATATTTAATATGTAAAAATTTGACAAATATAAATTATTAAAATTAATTTTTACATCTTAGAATGTCAAACATAAATAATGATAAAAACACATATTACATTAATTAACATTTTGATTTCTTAATTATTTTGTTCATCTGATTCGTATTGTATAATTAGTGACTAAGAGTTTAAATTATTTCTAGTAAAATCAATCTCTCTAAAAAATACACATGAAAAATAAATTTTTTGAATTTTGTTTCAATTTCAAAAGTGTTGGATCTAATAATTTTATCACCTTGATAAAAGCTAAACAGTTGATTTATTGAATATTTTCAGAAATTTCATAAATGTTGTTAGAGGTAATTGGTAAGTACTTTGATTACTCTGTTTCTTTTTATTTTTACCATCATTTTGATTTATCAATTATTTTTTAAGAAAATAATTTAAAACTACAGTCCAAAAGTTAAATTAGGAAATATATTTGTTTTGGAAATCATTTTTAAAATATATATATACATTTAGTATATTGAAAGTAATTAATACAAATTAACATCAATTTGATCTAAAGTCACTGAAAAAAAACTTATAACATACATTCTAATCAAAATAACTAAAGTCATACATCAGCCTCCCTGACTCAATCCACTCGTTCTCGATGTTTCTTCCTTCAAACGTAATTAGGAATGTAGATAACAAATTAATTTGCAGCCAGCACAGCGCTAAGAGACTCTGTTAAGTTTCTTGTGATGAGATAGTTTGGAGTGTAATTAATAGTTTTTACTAAAAAAAATAGTGTGTAAAAAGGTTCTCAAAAAACTCCAAGTCTCACCGTGAAGAGTTGATTCTTCTCTTATTTGTGTAATGTCTTTGTAAGATGAGAGTGTAACAGTGTTTGCAACTATAGATTTGCCCTTCAAAATCCACGATTAAAATCCTTTCCTTTTGGTTGAAACAACAAATATTTCTCGACAGTGAATTTAATGATTCCCGAAGTATTGAGTATTTTGATATGTATAAAGTTAAAGAGAGGAAATCAAGGGGATATTTAATAACACGGTTTGAGTCGTTTCAGGCCCCGTTCGTTTGTCCATTTGTAATTATTCATT
>JABAYD010050581.1:0-11008 GCA_014822095.1 Diplotaxis tenuifolia
TAGTATTTTAGTGCACTAAACGAACATCAATTTGCATCTTCACCCAGATGGATCACCTGAGTGAGCAAACGAACAGCCCCTATTTGAGAAAATTGTCCATTTTTATTTGGTAAGACCCTTTTTATTATTAGAATGTTCATGTTTGGAGAATTAGTATATTCATACATAAATGGGACCAAAATTACTGAAGTAAATACCATGTTTGGTCGGAAAAAAATCTATCCTATTAAAAGTGAAGTACTGTTGGAAAATAACCCTGATTTTATCTCATTATTTACGTTCATCTGCCACTGATTTTAATTGTTCTCTTTCTCGGATTAGATAAATCTCCCCAACCGAAATTCGAAAGCCCGTTAGCAATTGTGATTGGACTACGGTTCTTATCTATCATTTACATAATTTATCAACCAAACCATGTCCGATGTTTTTTATATCTAACTATCTAACCATTTATAATTGATCAATCTATTTTAATTGGTTTACGGCTCATATTGTATCCATTTCCTTAATTCATCAACCACAAATCAAACCGTTTTTTATATCTAATCATTTATACTTACTTACTATTGTACAATGCGTGCTGCATTATTTAAAATAAAAGGTTTATGCTAAATATATATTCACCAATCACGATTTACGAAATCCAAAAAAATTATAACCAAAATCACGATTTGGTTTATTACGAAATCTAAACAATTAACACAAATCTTTGCAAAATATTCTAAACATTTAGTATATTCCTTATCTACATTACTTGCTCATCAAAATTACTAAATACTAATTAATATTTATATATACGAAGATCGTGAGAATAGCATATATCCGTTGAATATTCCTTATAATATTCGACATTAGATTTACCGACATTGTAACAATTTTCCACGGTATACAAGTATATATATTGACAGATACAGAGATCGACTATTATAAACCTCCAAACTGTTTGCTATCAACTAAACCTATGGATTCCATTATCAATATCAGCAAGTTGAGTGATCTTAAGCCGTTCAAATATGCATGGAGAATCCATGTTAAAGTTCTCCATACTTGGACTTCGAGCAATCCAAAAAATGGTTATTCTCTTGAGATGGTCTTATTAGATGAAAACGTATGTTATATTCACTCATGTCTTCTGCTTTAATTCGTTTCACTCTCCAACTTTTTCAAGCATTGTTTCTGTATTTTCTATTCATTGTCAAAACCAATCAAGTTTTCTTTTTATTCTCTGTTTTTTTAGCACAACAATATTATATGTCCTAAATTCATTTAGTCTTATGATCATTCTATAATTCAATTTGTCTAAGAGCTTAACTTCATTAAAAATTTACTAACCTTGACACGTTTGACCCACTCTGTTCTCTGCTTCATTGTGTAGTTTGAGAAACAAACATCTGAATTTTGTTACCTGCATACAATGTATTTTGTTCAGGTTAATACAACGAGGACACGTAAGTAGTTCAAGTGGCACAAAAACTTAAGTGATCTATTGAACAAAACCCATCTAATGTGTTGAACAAGTTCAATCTAAAAAAAATTATTGCCTGAACTTTTCACGAAGATTAACATTATATATCTAATATTATTATCTTCAAAAACATCTATACTACAACCTAAACAAACTCTAACTACTATACTACTTACATGTACTTTAAAAATATGATTTACAGTGAACTTAACTTTTTTTTTTATGTTGGCTTCCTGTTTGCTTCTTACGGATCTGCTGTTTTCTCTCTTGATCACAATTAGAAGAACCGAACTCGATGAGGAAACATCACCACAGCCGAAGAAAACAGTTTCTTAAGTCGATTTATTGTTTGTCTTCTTCTATACTGGAGCTCTTCGTACAGAATCATGATACCTATCAATAGGAGAGACGTTAGTTACTTCGTTAATCTCTAATATCCAAAAGAGAAACAACACGATGTTTACAAAAAAAACAATATACAGAATAATTGGTAACTTGATATATCTACCTTTGAGTGAAAGATGACAATCCATCTTCTAATTCCCGATCCCATCGAAACCGTCTGAGATTCTCCACCAAATTTGCTCAATGTCACCCTCTGTTTCTTTACAACCCTAGAATCTTCTCTTTCGGTGTGAGAATTGTTTTTTGGGTTCATCGTATAACTGTTTTTTTTTTTGCATAAAGTAGTTATTGCAATAATTGGACCTTTAGAAAATCTATCCTTCTCATATATATTGGCTATCACCAGCCCATCTAACGAATAATATATGTAAATTTAACTATTCATTTTATCTAATTTCACAATACAAAATTAATATACCTTGTGACAAAATACAAATAATTCCAATGAAAAATACCACAGACTAACTATATGATTGATAAATTTTTGTAAAAACCATTTAGATATACATAATTAACGTCCACAATTTATGTCACATATAATAGTAAATAATTAATATTAAATGTTAAAACCTATATTTCAAACCGAAAATACCATTTCAAACCGAAAATAAACACCGGCGCGGGCGCACGGATCAAAGTCTAGTAGCACTTAAAATAGTATTGTTTCCGGTTGTAGTAGTATTGCTTTTGTTGACTCTATGCTTGATGTTAAACTTATCATGGTTGAAGTCTTCTTGTATTTGAATGTAAAACAAATATGTATACGTGTGCCTCTGCCGGACATCGCTTCAATAACATGGTGTTCTGATACAAATGTTTATAATTGAACATTTCACTTCTGTGATTTTTGAAACTAGAAATGTTGATCCACTTATCCTTTAATGAACTACAACCGAACCAAATGCATTTCAGTTCTGCAACACAATCGAAAACTTGCTTCAAGTACATTTAGACTCGTCATTTCCATACACAAATTTTACGTGCGGTAATCTTTTAGGACTGATGTCTTTTTCATTGTTTTGGAAAAAAACAATTGTTGACAAATTTAGTATTTGTTTTGGATTTTTACCCACATCAATAGTCTTTATGTCTTACTGACGGACAAGTGGTTCTCCAAGACTCCAGTGGCCAAGACATCGTGTTTGATCATATACGGCAATAATACCCAGACGCGTTAAACAAACGAAATTTGGTTACAAGTTCTTTGCAGTAAATATTCGATCTCTTTGAAATCGAAAACCAACAACCGGGTTGTTCAAACCGAAACAACAAGTGGATTCTGAAAAACCAAAGACCGGTTCAAGACAAATCCATTACAACAACAACAAAGCATAGAGAACCGCGTATGTCTGGTCTGCTTATCGAAACTAAACAGATAAACACAAAACATTAAAAACCCAAACTTATATTCTCCCCCTTTGCTATCAGAAAACAGATCTTCGATCCTCCACTTTTTTTTCCAAATATTATGCGAAAACCCTTTTGTTCGTAGTGATTTTCTCAATGACGATGATGATGATCCTCTCCAAGCTTGGTCGCTCCTCCGTCTCTCGCTCACGGGTCGGTTTCACTTTATTGACTTCTTCTCAGATTCGTTTTCCTAACTTTTGTGTATGTTTATAGGGGTTTCTCTACGGTGGTGGTGTGAGATCGGCGAGGCTGCTTGCTCCACCAGCTATTGAGGGGGCCTCTGTGAACGAAGTTGAAACTGGATTAGGGTTTCTGAGGCGGCACTTTAATTCACTAGCTGCTCGAAAGGGACTTGTCGGCAATGATTTGATTGGTTCTTTTGCTAATCCGAGACTTCGGAGATTCTTCTCTGATGAAGCTCCGAAGAAGAAGAGTATGTTAGCTTTTAACTTAATGGTTCTTAGTACTGAATCAAATTTTGTTGTAGTTAATGTCTTTTTGTTTTTTTGTGGACTGCAGATTATGAGAACTACTTCCCTAAAGCTACCAAGGAAAAACCAAAGAGTGATCACAAGTCCGACTCTAAAGGTGACACCTTCACTCCCATTTCAATCATTGAAGATTATGTTTAATTCTTTTTTTTTTGTGGAAGTGTTTTTGGTTTTACATTTTAGTGTGAGTATTTCTATTTGTGTGAGACATTTTTTCGAGGTTAGGGAAAGCTTTTGTTATTGTTGATGGTTTATTGGTTTAGGGATTATTCTTCTTTCAACTAATAAGATGAGCTTTTGGTTTGCATATGAAACTGAATAGAGTCAGATAGCATCAGTTTCATTGTTTCACTTTTCTTGTTTTGTGTCCTCTTTGTGCTATGATGGATTCTACTAATTTTAAAATATGTTCTTTGTTGTTACACAGAAGGTTCAGACAAGAACGAACAGGAGAGCGTCGGAGACATGTTCATGAACCGTTTCCAAAATTTGCTGATTCCTCTCCTGGCTCTTGCTGTGTTCTTCTCTACTTTCTCATTTGGCTCTGGAGATCAGCAACAGGTAAGCATATTTAATCTAAAAACAACTTTGATATGTCTTAAATCTCTAGACTAATATCATCTTGTTCTATACCTTTTTTGTGTACAGATTAGTTTCCAGGAGTTCAAAAACAAGCTTCTGGAGCCTGGTCTAGTCGACCACATAGACGTCTCAAACAAAGCCGTAGCCAAAGTCTACGTTAGAAGCACACCAAGAAACCAAGGAACAACAACTCAAGATAATGTCCAAGGCATCCCTGCTAAGAGAACCGGTGGTCAGTACAAGTACTACTTCAACATCGGTAGCGTCGACTCTTTCGAGGAGAAACTCGAAGAAGCTCAAGAAGCACTAGGCGTGGACCCTCACGAGTTCGTTCCCGTGACCTACGTAACCGAAATGGCCTGGTTCCAAGAGCTCCTGAGGTTCGCACCGACGTTACTTCTCTTAGGAACTCTCGTCTACGGTGCTAGGCGGATGCAAGGCGGGTTAGGAGGTTTAGGAGGAACCGGCGGGAAGAACGGTCGTGGCATCTTCAATATAGGCAAAGCCACGATCACAAGAGCTGATAAAAACTCCAAGAACAAGATTTACTTCAAGGACGTCGCCGGATGCGACGAGGCGAAGCAAGAGATCATGGAGTTTGTGCATTTTCTCAAAAACCCTAAAAAGTATGAAGACTTGGGCGCCAAGATACCCAAGGGCGCGCTTCTAGTGGGTCCTCCCGGTACCGGGAAGACGCTTTTAGCCAAAGCTACAGCCGGAGAGTCAGGTGTGCCGTTTTTATCGATCTCTGGTTCGGATTTCATGGAGATGTTTGTCGGTGTTGGACCTTCTAGGGTTAGAAACTTGTTCCAAGAAGCTAGAGCAGCTGCACCGAGTATAGTCTTTATAGACGAGATCGACGCCATTGGTCGGGCGAGAGGACGTGGCGGTTTAGGCGGCAACGACGAGCGTGAGAGCACGTTGAATCAGTTGCTTGTTGAGATGGATGGGTTTGGTACAACGGCTGGTGTTGTGGTTCTTGCTGGGACTAATAGACCGGATATTTTGGATAAGGCTTTGTTAAGGCCGGGCCGGTTCGATCGTCAGATAAGTATTGATAAACCGGATATCAAGGGACGTGATCAGATATTCCAGATTTATTTGAAGAAGATTAAACTTGATCATGAGCCGTCTTATTACTCTCAGAGGCTTGCTGCTCTCACTCCTGGTTTCGCTGGAGCTGATATTGCTAATGTATGTAATGAAGCGGCTCTTATTGCCGCGAGGCATGAAGGAGCAACGGTTACGATGGCGCATTTTGACTCTGCGATTGATCGTGTTATTGGTGGTCTTGAGAAGAAGAACAGGGTAATAAAGAAGAAAAGGAACTTTCTCGTTTTTTTTTAAGACAATTGTTTTGAGATGTGTCTGAATGTGTTTTGGTTTGTGAAACAGGTCATAAGTAAGTTGGAGCGTAGGACAGTTGCGTATCATGAGTCTGGTCACGCGGTTGCTGGTTGGTTCCTGGAACATGCGGAGCCGTTGCTGAAGGTGACTATTGTGCCACGTGGCACTGCTGCTCTCGGGTTTGCGCAGTATGTTCCGAATGAGAACCTTCTCATGACTAAAGAACAGCTCTTTGATATGACTTGCATGACCCTTGGTGGTCGTGCAGCCGAGCAGGTAAAATTAGTTGGCTACATTTGGATTTAAAAAATATAGTAATCTTTACACTGAGAAATACCAATGTTCAATAAACAGTTAAGAAGAGGTGGTTAGCAGCCTTATAGATGATTATTGTTTAGGCGGGTGACTAGATTGATTTTTTTAAAATATCGGTTTGAATAATTGTTTAGTTCATACCCGATTTAGATACCACTTAGACCGATTTTTAGAACACTGAAAAATACTTCAGGATAGCACTAAAACCTTTTTTCTAAAAATAGCGTAAAGATCAAAATTTAGCATTAAATTAAAAGTAAAGATTTTATATTTTATGTTTGGATTTAATAATTATGGTTTAATATTGAGGGATGGGGCTATGATATGGGTTCAGGGTGTAGAGTAATTTAATCATTTTATTTTAAAATAATTGCTCTTTTGGAATTTTCTTATTTGCTATTTTTGTCACTAGTATTTCATTTGCTATATAATGGATTTGCTGTGTTATATTTTCAAGACGTTTAAAGTTTCTGGTCTATTCAACGCAGGTGTTAATCGGAAGAATCTCAACCGGTGCGCAGAACGATCTAGAGAAAGTTACAAAGATGACATACGCACAAGTGGCTGTATACGGTTTCAGCGACAAGGTTGGTCTGCTCTCATTCCCTCCAAGGGACGATGGCTACGAGTTCAACAAACCATACAGCAACAAGACCGGTGCCATCATAGACGAGGAAGTTAGAGAATGGGTGGCCAAAGCTTACGAGAAGACCGTGGAGCTCATCGAGGAACACAAGGATCAAGTGGCTGAGATCGCTGAGCTTTTACTGGAGAAAGAAGTGTTACATCAGGAGGATCTTTTGAAAGTTTTGGGTGAACGTCCGTTTAAATCGGCCGAGGTGACTAATTACGATAGGTTCAAGTCTGGGTTTGAGGAGAGTGAGAAGGAGGAGACGGCTACGACGGTGAAGCCTGTGGTGGATGAAGGAGCTCCTCCGCCGCTTGAACCACAGGTGGTTCCGACTTAAAAGAGAGTGAGTGACCCTTCACTGTTACGGTTACGGTTACGATTGTACATTTAATTAAGGATGCAATAACACAGTTACAACAACAAGAAACAAAAAGCATTGTCTTTGTGATTCAGTGGACTTAGTCTTGTTAGCAATGAACATTATTTCTGTTCTGAATTATTGCTTTAAGATGCTTTTTTTTATAGTTTCACTCTGCTAATAATGTGTTTTTGTAATAAAATAATATGATAACACATTGCTGAAAATCTTACGTAAACCTTTTTCTATTGATCTGTATAGTTTTTAGTAAATAATATTTTTGATGTAAAAGGGAACCAAAGGTTAAGATATTCATGTTTCTAATCATCCAAAACTATAAAATTCTGTTGAATCATTGAGAAAACTGTGTATATTATTTTGAAAAGGCGGTAATCCCCGGTCGAAATATCTTAATTTTGATCATTTTCAGTCTCAAAATGAATCAGATAGGATCATATAAACAACCTAAAAGGATGTTGCTTGGGACTGTTTCAGATAAATCTGAGTTATAATGTCGTTTAGGTTCCATTGAAGCTGTTCCCATAAACTGGTAAGAGAATCTATGAATATGAATGCTTAAACAAATAAATATTTTGAAAAAACAAATTAATATTCATCAGTAGATGATTAAACTTAAAACCCCTGTGTTTTTTTTCTTAACCTTTGAGTGAGTATTTCTTCCCAGTAAACACTTTAAACTTAGCTTCATCAGATTTTGTCGAGCTCTCTTGCTCAACGTTCTTGGGATCAGCCTACATATTAATAAGATATACAACGCAATTAGTTTATCTCTAATGGTTCGATTAGATGAATGGGAAAAAAATAAAATCAAGAGAAGAGACATACATTCACAGTTGCTTTTGAAGTTTGTTTGCTGTTTGAACCAAAGACAAGCTTCCCTGATTTTTGCCGTGGCGTTGTGCTTGACAACTTCTCATCGTCCTTTCCCTTTTCAGTTGGCTTCTCTTCTTGTTTTGTATCTTCTTGTTCACTTGATTCTGTTTGTGATTGTGTCTTCCCATCCAAACGCTTTCCGGATCCAGTGAATGGAGTGAACTTGGGAACTTTGGTAGTTGGTTCCTCTTCCTCTACTGCAATGACCAAACCACAAGATAGAAAGCACAACTTAGAGGCTATTAATTAAAGAAATAGAGAATCTCCAAATAAGCTCAAAGAAAAAACCTTGGCGAGTTCGCTTCTTTGGAGGAGTCAATTTCTGTGGCTTCTCAGGTTCTTTGTAATCAAGAGGAGGAGCGAAATCAACCTCACAGTCCGTTTCAATAATGCTCACAGCTGAAGAAGGCTTCGCTTCAACCACATTGATAAAGTATTGCTTGTTGTTATAAGGAACCATGATTGTATCGCCAGTGGTTAAGCAAGAGTAGCTCCTAAGTGTAGTCTCCAAGCTGCATTATAAAAAAAGAATGTCAGTAAGTGGAGATTAGAAAAAAACAAGATTGAGTTTGAAAGGTACAGACATGGCTTTTGGGTTGGTAATGTCCAAGAAATCTTGAGTGTGAGGCTGGAGCTTGATGTAAGTCCCTTTTACCAAGCTCATATTCCTGATTCTCACAATGTCTCCCTCTTCAAGAGACATGTTTTGCATCATCTACAAGTAAATGCATAGATCAGATCAACAAAATAGTGAAAAGAGAAAACAAAAGACAAAAGAATGATGAAAGTATATTATACATACCCAATAGGGAAAGTAAACAACGCCTTCGTCTGCGGTGAATTCGAGTACACCACAGTGTGTGATCTTGCCTACAGATTCATTACTCAGCTGAAACAGCATTGGGTACTCGATATTCAAAGAAGCTGAAAGAACAATATGGACTCAGAGATTATTGCCAAAGTAAAGAAAGACTGAAACTGATGGGTATGAGATTGGCTTACCAAGACGGTTGAGAGCAGAAGGAGGCATTATAACTGCAAAATCACAGAGTAAATGTCAGAGAAAGATCGAAAACAAAACTATCTTAGAGATGCTAAGGGAACAGAACAGAGAGTAACTCACTTTTGTCACCCTTGTCAAGATGTGCCTGTATTCAAAAATTGTCTGAAATTAGAAATTTTTCTTTCATTCATCAAATAAATACGATAAATAAACAAAATATAATCGAACCTTTTCAATGAATGTGACAGGGTAACAACGGTAACACTGCTCGAAGCTAGACTCATCATCTCCATTAAACTCCATTGCACCACAAATCTACAAAGTCAATAAGAACAAACACTCAAAACTCCAACTTTATGAATAATCTTTTAGTATAACAACTAAAAAAAGGCAAATCATCGAACACCTCGTGGGCAAATCAAAATAAACCTTCTTTTCTTTTGATCAAAAAAACTTTTAGTCTCCAATTTAAACCCAAAGAGATAAAATCAAAGGCGATGATCATCTAAAACCTAAAGCAAGCTCGATCCAACAAGTCTAAACAACAGTCGATGAATCTAAGCTTAACAGGAACTCAAAAGATGAGCAGGACAAGCTTAACGTTTACACCAAACAGATCAGGTAAAGTTTTACTTAAACAACTTTGATCAAACCGTACCAAAGTAAAATCAAATCGTTTTAGGGTTTTCTGGAGCTTTGAAGAAGATCAGAGAAGCTTTGGATTCTTCTTCTCAAGGAGAGTCAAAGGCAAGCAGATCGGAGCTGAGATTTTGCAAAAGTTTGTTTTGATACTTTTATAGGTTTTTATACATGGAGAGAGAGAGAGGCTACAACACATGGCCTACAATAATTGGTTTACTTGCAAACTTTTCGACTCAGGTAATCAATCCTACGTGGAGTTTAAATAAATTCCAATTTCAAAAAAAAAGATTTTAAATAAAAAGTAATATTATTGAATTTTACCTTTAAAACTCATACTCTTTCTTTTTATAAAAAGTAAACTTTTTCTTAATTTAATGTTACTCATTTGTAGACCTGTTGTTAGTTTTTATTTTTTTGCTAGATAGTTTTAAATTTTAAATATAAAAGAAAATATCTTTTAAATATAAACAGAGATTTTTATATATAAAATATGATTCCAGGAACAGGAATAAATTATTTAAGATAAATTAGGATTTCAGTAAGTTTTACATGATATATGTCAAAATATGATTTCACAAACATAAATTCCGTATAGGTAAAGTATGATATAAAACTTAAGATGTTGAATGATTGAGATCATATCGTACAGATAACATAGATGCTTTTCTTAATATTATCTACATGTATATTCATTGACATGAAAGAAAATTAATCTTTCTTAAAAGAAGTAGAAAAAAATCTATGCTAAATCAATCATAAACAAAATATCTAAAGAAGTGAAAGAGAAAACAAAATATTAGAGTACTCATCTTACTGTTGTAAATCGAAGGTAAAAGGTTGTGTTGTATATCTCATTAATGATCACGACCATACATATATATATATATGGGTACATAGACCGTCATTAGTGTAGAGATAATCCTAATCCTAAAGTGATAAGGATTACAACAAGGAGATAATCCTAATTTCATGTAGATTAGGATAACTACAACATATGGATAAATACAAGGAAGGGATAAACACAAGGAGTGGATAATGACAAAGTCTTGTCGCAGATGGATAAGGACAAGCTGCTGGCCGCCTTGTCATGTCCCCGATCTTGGGTAAGATCACCGGAATGGACCATGGCGCAAGGAGACACACCAGTCATGTCATATGACCTAAAGACAAGTGCATCATGGTCAAGGAGTGTGGTTAAGTACATCAGGAAGCTGAGACTTAGCCAGATAAGGAAGAAAAAGGAGTTAAAGGAGCTATACGAGTAAAGGGGTAGCTCAATGGGGTGTTGGGACAGCTCGACCTAGCTCGGGGAAGCTTGGGTAAGCTCAGCCCAGCTCAGTCTAGCTACACACTCACTGGTCTGCTCACACCAGCTGAACTGTCATGTTCCCATTCCTGGAACTTGACATAAGGCCTAGACATTCGACAGAAACGAGACTGCTTTGGTTCAGATCATGAGAATTGA
>JABAYD010050604.1:0-12745 GCA_014822095.1 Diplotaxis tenuifolia
TTTTAAATTTGTTGTCTCAACCAAACACAGTTTATCTATAGACATAAGACTCTCGCAGTCTTGCTTGTTTTGAAACTTAGCGGTGATCTTGATAACTTGTTTCAGACTGAAACGCATTTAAGTTGTTCGACGAAATGCTTCTTTAGATAAAATGTTTCAACGGTTTTTTACATAGCAACGAGCGAAAGTAAACATGATAAAGAACCAATGTCTTCTGTTAACTTTAGATTTTTGAGTGTGAATATAGAAGGATAAATCTTTACAAACCTCTTTTGCACCTTGTCGATGAATGCAACTTCGAATCCTAACCTGTTCTTGAATGCAGTTGGGTGACAGAGAAGCAAGCTAAACCAACTGTTTATAAAAAAAAGCTTACAAATAAAATAATCTTCTCGAAAACATACAGAGAACCAAAGCTACACCAACGGGATTTATATTGCAATGCAAAACCAATGAAACCAAAATTAGTTGCATAATCATAATTTTCTGCGCTGTGAAGTGCGATGCAAGTAATGTGATACATGAGATTTTAGAAGGTGATAATGTTCAAAACCATACCAAACCATTTCAATGTTACTTTTAATTCAATTTTTTCTTTCAGAGACACATAAAGGAGAAGAAGAGAAGCTGTCTTTGCTGGATAAATATTCTTAGTTACCCAAAAACATAACATGATTAATCTTTCTATCACTCACGAGCAACCACAACAACTTGCTTCCCAACGTTCTTACCATGAAAGAGTCCCACAAGAGCTTCAGGACCTTTCTCGAGTCCTTCAGCTACATCTTCCACGTACGCTATCTTCCCTTCTTTAATACAAGGAATGACAAACTCCAGAAACTTTGAGTATTTGTCGAAGAAATCAAAGACAACAAAGCCTTGAATGCGGATTCTTTTGTAGATTATGCTGGTTAGGTTGTGTACACCTTCTTGGTCCTCAAGGTTGTATTGTGAGATCATTCCACAAACAGCGACACGACCGTGCATGTTCATGTTTAAGAGAACCGCGTCTAGCATTTTGCCTCCTACGTTCTCAAAGTATATGTCAATGCCTTTGGGGAAACACCTAGGGACAAAAAAAGGAATAAGAGAATTTCTCATGCGTATTAGTAAAAGAGCAGTTGATATAAGATATATATATATAGAGACATCAGATAAGTGGTTCTTGAACCTTTTCAGGGCAGCACTAAGGTCCTGTTCTTCCTTGTAGTTAAATGCATCATCAAACCCAAACTTGTTTTTAAGTAGATCAACCTAACAATCACAAAAAATAAGCAAAAGGCAAGTCAATCTCTTGAAGGAACATCAAAACACAAATAATTAAAGCTTAGCCTTGGAGAAAATATCACACATCGAAAACTTAAAAATATACTTGATTAATCCACTTATCGCAAATTGATTTTTTAAGTCTACGGAAAATGAATGTGTCACCTTTTCTTTACTTCCAGCACTTCCAACAACATAACAACCCATCATTTTTGCAAACTGTCCCACAAGCTGACCAACTGCACCAGATGCAGCCGAGACATAGATGGTCTCTCCTTTCTTAGGGGAACATACTTCATAGAATCCAGCATAGGCAGTCATACCAGGCATACCTGTGAGAAAGAGCCATAAAGGAGAGTATAAATATATATATCAATACATACTACTTCTCATGATCTTTGTCTGAAGCCAAGATTTGTGTAAACAAGCCCCTTTTCGGACATTGCCAAGTTATTTATTACAAAAAGTAGGAGCAAGGACGAGATAAGACATACCGAGAAGTCCAGTGTGGTAGGATAACGGAACATCGGTGTCATGGATCTTGAAATGCATTTCAGGAGTAACAACACTATACTCTTCCCATCCAACTATTCCCCAAAGCAAGTCGCCTTGTTTGTAATCTAGATGACTAGACTCAATCACTCTAGACACTCCAAACCCTAATATTGGCTACACCACAAAAAAAAAACACAATAGAGTATTCAACACGACAAAACAGAGAGACACACTATAATAACACTTATACCTTGCCGGGAGTGAAAGCCTGAGCAAGAGCGAGAGCAGAAGGCTTCCCCATGCGACTCCTCATGTAAGGATCACATGATAGATAGAGATTCTTCACCAGAATCGAGTTAGACCCCTCCGGAAGACTAAGTTCTACGGTGGTGTTAGTGGTCTCAAAATCAGTCTCCTTTGGGAAACCACTCACGTAGTCTCTTAGTATGACCTGCTTGTTCGTCGCCGTCGCTCCGCCATTTCCTCCGGTGCTCATCTTCTTCTTCTTCTTTAAGATTCACTTCTTTGTTCGAGGAGTTGTTGGTTGGTTTCTTGCTTTTATAGAGCCACAATGGTTTCAAGTATGACGTCACTGATGATTCATCACTTTAGATAATTCCATTGAAAAGGAATTAAATTACCGAGAAATATCTTGCAGTTCAAATATATTCTTTCCAAAATCATTTGTGAGAAACTTAAGCAGAAAAATAATTCTGAAAAGGAATGGAATTTTACCAAAATGGAAAGTAGAAAGCTTTATGTTCTATAAAAGCTTGATGTTCTATGAAAGCTTTCTTGCTTTTATAGAACCACAATGGTTTAAAATCAATAAATATGATTTGATCAATGACATGGTAATATAAATTTATTGATTTTAAACCTTAGTGTTTTTTGTACATGAGATGGTAATGTTTTATGGCGCGTATGAAGCAAACATTGCTCAGAAACACACAATTAATAACCAACGATTAACCGTGGGTGTAATATCGATCTTTGAGATCTTTCGCGAACCAACCGGACCAAATGATAGCTGCAAGATTTTTCACAATAAAACTATCTGTTACAATTGTGCAGCTTCATCTGTTATAAGGCAAACGTCATGAAATACAAATTTGATCAGCAAAATTTCAGTTAGTCATTTGCTTACCTGAGAACAGCCCATATAAAGCAGCAATGCAACTACATCAACCAAACTGGTGCTGAAAAAGATGTAGTATGACCCTAGCAAGAATAATGAGACATGCAATATGTCTGACATTTAAAATATTAAGTATAAGCATTGTGTTTTCTATATCACTGAGCTGATGTAAATATACAGCACTTTTCTTGTAGTAGATTTAGATCAAGTTCACTAGAGACAAGATAACTTTTTGTAATTTTTAATTCACCACATAATTATTCTAAAAGGTAATTCTCTCAAATAACCGTTATTTATATATAAAATTATAAATAACTGTTACTTATATAAAATTATACCGTTATTTATATAAATTTATAATTAATCTAATTTGTTTAACAATTATAAATTGAAGTCAAATTTAGCAATACATAAGTTATTTTCTGTAAAACAATGGTGTTAAGAAAATAGCAGGAAACTTTGATAGAAAAATAACAATTAGGGAAGTAATAACATTAAGAGGAGGGAAAAAAATAAATAAATAAATTACTCAAGGAAAATAAATAAATTTTCAAAGTCACTCGTCTGCGTCAATTTTAAGCTGTCTCCGAGGACTCTCTCTCTCTGCTATATATGCTCCTCCTTCTCCGCTCTCTTCTCTCTCTAGATTTTGTCCCCTTCATCTCTCTCGTCTCCTAGGGTTTCCGTCTCGCTCACTGTTGATATTCGAAACATTCAACTCCGACTCTACTCATCTCTCCGCCATGGCGGCCGAGAAGCTAAGAGACTTGAGCCAGCCGATTGACGTCGCTGTGCTCGATGCCACCGTTGCCGCCTTCTTCGTCACCGGATCTAAGGAAGAGGTTGTTCAATTTCTTCTTGTTCTAAGAGTATTAGACTGAAGATACTTATCTCTAGGCACTACCAACACTCGAGGAGTGATGGTTTGTTATGATTGTTTAGTCTTTTGATGACTGAATCACATAGTTAAGAGCCAATGTTGATCTTCATCTCATGTGTATCTGTGTTTTTACATTTGAATTAATCGACATTGCTTCCAAACGTGTACAGAGAGCTGCTGCGGACCAGATTTTGCGGGATTTGCAAGCTAATCCTGATATGTGGCTTCAAGTTGTACACATTCTACGGAACACAAAGAGCATGGATACTAAGTTCTTTGCCCTTCAGGTAACTTTCATCACTCTTGCTGTATTATATACCCCTCTGGCCTTTTTACATTAGATACTTTGACGGATGTAATTCATGCAGTGTTTAATGTTGTATACCAAACAATATAAAGATCAGTTGCGATTAATTAAGTTGTTAGGCTTTGGCATCTGTTGATTATTCGCGTTGCTGTCAGCATTTTTTTTTCGTATAGGATATGAAATTATCTCTCTGGATGTTAGTTTTTAGTTGATCAATGAGTAGTATTCACCAACCCATGCTATTTATTTTTTAGAGATAGTTAGCATAGGAATACGGTTATTTAGAATGGTTATTACTTGAAAAATCTTTAGCATATGTTGTGTTTTGTTAGAAGTATAGTACTGTTAATTAAAACTGAACAGTTTAGATACGTGACAAAGATATATCCTTTTGTGATTCGCTATCAGGTTCTAGAAGGTGTTATAAAGTACAGATGGAATGCACTACCTGTTGAACAACGAGATGGAATGAAAAATTACATCTCGGAGGTCATTGTACAGGTATATATATACTTCTGGAGGGGTTTGGTTGTTCTCTGGATTAAACTTTTGGAAGCTATGCTAACAATGATATTACCTTCCAGCTCTCCAGTGATGAAGCATCTTTCAGATCGGAAAGGCTCTATGTCAACAAGCTCAATATTATCTTGGTTCAGGTATCTGCTACACTGTCTAGTAATATCCAATGCATTTGCTTTCGTTCTTGTTAGTCAGCTTCGTTTATGCTTACAGATTTGGTTCCAACAGCTAGCGCACCCGACCCCGTTGACATTTTTAGTATTCTGGCATAACATATATTGTGATACATTCACAGATTGTGAAGCATGATTGGCCGGCAAAGTGGACAAGCTTCATTCCCGATCTAGTTGCGGCTGCTAAAACTAGCGAAACTATCTGTGAAAACTGCATGATCATTTTGAAAGTAAGAATACTTACATGATTCTGTAATCGGTTCTCACTGGAAACAATAACACTTCTTCCTTTTTCAGCTCCTAAGCGAAGAGGTCTTTGATTTCTCCAGAGGAGAAATGACGCAGCAGAAGATTAAAGAGCTGAAACAGTCTCTAAATAGGTATGCCAGACTTTTTGAGAGTCTTATATTTAGTCTGTGAAATATTAGTTCTTCAAACTCTATTTAAGTATCTTGAATATGTAATGTAAGTGACGTCGGATCTATCATTTTTATTTATCTATTGGTGCTTTTCTTTATGTGCAGCGAGTTTAAACTCATTCACGAGTTATGCCTCTATGTCCTCTCAGCTTCTCAAAGACAGGATCTTATACGTTCAACACTCTCTGCGTTGCATGCCTATCTTTCATGGATTCCGTTAGGCTATATTTTTGAGTCTCCTTTGGTAATACTCTTAAAATAAGATAGATATTGGTGTTGATTGGTACCACAATTATGTTTTTCTGATACCTGCTCCGGTTGTTTACAGCTTGAGACCCTCCTTAAATTCTTTCCTGTACCAGCATATAGGAATCTCACTCTTCAATGTCTGACCGAGGTACTTCATAATTTTTGTTCAGCTTTCTTATTGCCAATTGAATTCGTTATTTAATTTTCTGTTGGCTTGAACTTTTTCTGATAGGTTGCAGCTCTCAACTTCGGAGATTTTTACAATGTCCAATATATCAAGATGTACACAATATTTATAGGGCAGCTGCAGGTATTTCAGTTATCTTCTTGGGTTGCTTCTACTTGTATCATCATATTGGTTTTTCATTGACATTCTGATTCTTCTAGTTTCATTTTGTTGTGAGTAAATGTAGTAATTTGGTCGACTAGATGTTCGTCTTCGCTTCGTGCTTGATGAGTTACACTTTTTTTTTCATGTTTGCAGACCATTCTCCCAACGAGTACAAATATCCCTGAGGCATATTCAAGCGGAAGTGGTGAAGAAGAAGTAAGCATTTTTTTGTTTATTTGGTTTCGAGGCAGCCATTTGATTTGAAAAACTTATCAAGGTGATGGCTGTGTTTCTTATGTCACCTTTAGGCATTTATCCAGAATCTGGCACTTTTTTTCACTTCGTTTTTCAAGGTAACTCCTTTTCTTTGTTTGAGTTAGATATCTAGTTTCTGGAATTCCGGTTTGCGTTTTAATGCTTTCAGCACTCATCATCTATCTATTAACTATTTGTTTTTGTTTGTTTGTTTGTGCAACTCGTATTTCTTTGCAGTTTCATATACGAGTCTTGGAATCAGCGCCAGATACTGTCGCCTTATTACTTGGGGGTCTCGAATATCTCATCAATATATCATATGTTGATGACACTGAAGTCTTTAAGGTATGTAAATTGCTGATACTGTTCTATATTTTATTTTTCCCTTAGTAAGTCTTTTGTGTGCTTTGCCCGCCGTCTAAAAATGTCAGTTTTTGCTTGTGTGTGGATTGAGCAGGTTTGTTTGGACTACTGGAACACGTTGGTTTTGGAGCTGTTTGATGCACATCATAATTCTGATAACCCTGCAGCAAGTGTAAACCTGATGGGATTGCTGGTAGGATGGATTCCTTAGACTATACTGATATTATATTATTTTATACTCATACGTAATTTTGAAGGGTTGATAGTCTAGTTGTATATTGTATTAGTTACTTTCTTTGCTTAGTTTGGGTACTACCTTTGATTTGCATATTCCCAGATGCCTCAAGTCCTGCAACGGCGTCAACTTTATTCTAACCCAATGTCCAAACTAAGAGGGTTAATGATTAACCGCATGGCCAAGCCTGAAGAAGTGCTCATTGTTGAAGATGAAAATGGGAACATTGTCCGTGAAACTATGAAGGACAATGATGTTCTTGTTCAGTATAAGGTACTGAATTCTCGTCCAGTTCATATTAATATTCTTTATGTTATATATATACCAGCAGTGCCATGAACCCAGGGAAATATTCTAACTGCAGATAATGCGGGAGACATTAATCTACCTTTCACACCTTGATCATGATGATACTGAGAAGCAGGTAAAGTGTGACTTTGATTATACTGGTCTGTGCATGTTGATTTATGAAATACTGAGGATTAACAGCTGGGGGGAAGGGGGAGGTTTATTGTCAAATATGGTATTTATGGATGCAATTTTCTTTAGTTGTATCCTAAATTTAGAAACTTAGACATTGACGTGTTATTAGCTATGATTTTTTTATGGTAGATTTCTTTTAGTCTGTTTCATAGGAAGCTAAACAAACAAATTAGCGGGGAGGAATGGGCATGGAACAATTTGAATACACTATGCTGGGCTATTGGGTCTATTTCTGGATCTATGGCAGAAGATCAGGTAAATTTTGGTACTAGAGCTCAGACTGTTTCCTTTTTCCTTTTCGAAAAAACTGATATGTTGATACAGTTCGTTTCCATCTATTTGCTAGTATACCTTAATTTCTTTGAAGATATCTTATTCAAAATGATTGACGGTTTGAAATTTAATCTTCATTGTTTTCTCGCATCCCCGCCACACATTTCATGATTTATCAGCATGTGCTTGACTGCTTACTGTTTTCTGGGACGGTGTTCAACCTTTCGATTCTCTGCTAACGAATAATTTTTTCGTTAAATAATATGTTCGTATTAAAGAATATGTTTTCTTTTCTCAGGAAAATAGATTTTTGGTCATGGTCATTCGTGATTTGTTAAACTTATGTGAGATTACCAAGGGAAAAGACAATAAAGCTGTCATTGCTAGCAACATTATGTAAGTTTGGTCCTTCATATTCTGCTGAATTTTGTCATGGTTGTTGAACTTCTATATCCTTTCTCTCAAGGCCGCACTAATTTATACATGCTGAACTGCAGGTATGTCGTTGGTCAGTATCCAAGGTTTTTAAGGGCCCATTGGAAGTTTCTGAAGACAGTTGTGAATAAGCTTTTTGAGTTTATGCATGAAACGCATCCTGGTGTTCAGGTACCGCTTCTAAACGATTTTCAGAGATACGGTTAGTTAAGGTGGAAGTTCGTATTAAAAGTGTATTATTAGCTGTTAAAGTCCGAGAATAAGGTTTATATAAGCTCTTGAGTGCAAATAATACCCATCTGCCCAAGCTAGCATCTGATTCTTTTGTCCAAGTGTTCTGGCATACAATTTGCTCCTTTCTAAGTAGAGATGCCTAATACTTACTTTTGCCTTTCAGGATATGGCATGTGATACGTTCTTGAAAATAGTTCAGAAGTGCAAGCGTAAATTTGTTATTGTTCAGGTTTGTATCATTATGTTCAATTCACCTTTCTGAACCATTGTGCTCGTAGTAAAATAGTTCATTGTGCTTTCAGGTTGGAGAGAGAGAACCATTTGTATCTGAACTTCTAACTGGCCTTGCAACAACTGTTAAAGATCTTGAGCCTCATCAAATTCACTCATTTTATGAATCTGTAAGTTTTCCAGATGTGTTTTTAGTCTGCCAATCCGAGTTATATCTGAGTTGTGACTTGTGATTTCTTGGTTTTTCTGTCTCCAGGTTGGTACTATGATCCATGCGGAGTCAGATCCTTTGAAGAGAGATGAATATCTACAGAGGTTGATGGAACTCCCAAACGCGGTACGTAAATTAAAAATGTGGCTGCTAAACTTTTGTTCGTAGTTGGCTAAAATTGTTTCGTTTTATAATGTAGAAATGGGCAGAAATCATAGGACAGGCACGCCACAGTGTAGAATTCCTCAAGGATCCAAGTGTGATACGTACAGTGCTTAATATTCTACAGGTCTGATTTCTTACTTATTCCTCGTAATATATCAAATCATGTGATCTTAAAGGCTTAATAGTCGAGTTTGTATATCTGCTGGTGTTTAGATAAATTATTTTACTGCAGCATTAAACTATTTCCATGTGTTTTCCATGCAGACGAACACCAGTGCTGCTACTTCACTAGGAACGGACTTCTTATCCCAAATTTCCTTGATATTTCTGGATATGCTGAACGTATACAGGTAATTCCATGATATCTTTCTTGTGTTATTTTAGTTGGGAGTCTCGTTGATCTTTTTCCATGTGTTTTGATGTGTTCATTTCTCCATGGCTGCACCAGAATGTACAGTGAGCTTGTGTCAGCCAGCATTACTGATGGGGGTCCATATGCGTCCAAGACATCTTTTGTAAAACTCTTAAGGTTTGTTTGTTGTATGCATCAGATACACATGGTTCTTGATACTACTATTTGACAAACTGGAATGACTATATATTGTAATGATTTGACAGATCTGTCAAGAGGGAAACCCTTAAGCTGATAGAAACGTTTTTAGACAAAGCTGAAGACCAACCACACATAGGGAAACAATTTGTGCCTCCAATGATGGAATCTGTACTTTGTGACTACGCGAGGAATGTGCCTGATGCTAGGGAATCTGAAGTTCTTTCGCTTTTTGCAACGATTATAAACAAGTATGCCTCTAATTGTTTAACGTGTGCCGTAGTAGTTAAGGATGTGTACATTCTGCTTAATTCCGTATTATTTATTTCCTAATAATCAAATGATCAATGCATAAATACAAAAATAGTGCTCCACAAGATTTGATTTGGAACTTTACTTATTTACGTGACATGATTTTGATTTGTTCTTTCAGGTACAAGGCAACAATGTTAGATGACGTGCCAAACATATTTGAAGCTGTTTTCCAGTGTACATTGGAGGTAATAGAATTTAGGACCCTTGTTCTTTATTACTCGCACTACACTGTTTTCATATAAACGGGGAGACTTGGCACTTCCACTATGGTGAAGGACTTGAATTAGTTTAGAGTTCATCTTGTTTTCACCCACCTTTTGATTCTTAGTTGGAAGTGGAAGGGTCTCATTGAATGTACACTTCTCATTTTCTCATCCTTTTGCAGATGATAACTAAGAACTTTGAAGATTATCCGGAACACCGCCTCAAGTTTTTCTCATTACTCCGTGCTATTGCTACATTTTGTTTCCCTGCCTTGATTAAGTTGTCAAGCCAGGTTGGTGGATACATTTTGCTTTTTTTTCCCTTCGTGTGATCTAAGGAGCTAATAGCCTTATTTCAGCAACTGAAGCTAGTGATGGATTCAATTATCTGGGCATTTAGACATACTGAAAGAAATATCGCTGAAACAGGGCTTAATCTTTTGATTGAGATGCTAAAGAACTTTCAGGTGTGTTTTTTTCCCTTGTTTTAGCTCCGTGGTTGTCGTAGCACCTGGTCTAACAATTGCCTCTGAATTTGACAGCAATCTGAGTTTTGTAATCAATTCTTCCGGTCATACTTCATACAAATCGAGCAAGAAATATTTGCTGTTTTGACTGATACCTTTCATAAGCCTGGCTTCAAGCTGCATGTGCTGGTGCTGGAGCATCTGTTTTGCCTGGTAAAACCGTTATCTTCTCTCCCATCTTACATTATTGTTGGCCTTAAATATGCTTTGGAAATAGTTAGGTTCTATATAGCTAAGACGTTTGTTGATAATAAATTTCAGGTTGAGAGTGGTGCTTTGACTGAACCGTTGTGGGATGCTGCAACAGTGCCTTACCCGTATCCGAACAACGCTGCCTTTGTTCGGGAATACACTATTAAGCTGTTAAGCTCTTCATTCCCCAACATGACAACAGCAGAGGTAAGTAAACCAGTAGTTTTGCTTTCACAGTTCTCATGTTGATTCAAGATTCCTCCCTCTTGTTTCTCAAATGTCTGATATTGAATATCCATTAATATATACAGGTCACGCAGTTTGTGAATGGACTCTACGAGTCGAGAAATGACCCGTCTGAGTTCAAGAAAAACATTCGTGACTTCCTTGTACAGTCCAAGGAGTTTTCAGCACAGGTTATTATTAACTTTTCTTTGACTAAGCCATCCATTTGAATTGCTATTAAGAACTCAAAGACTAATTTATCGACTACTATTACAACTTTTTCAGGATAACAAAGATCTGTATGCTGAGGAAGCAGCAGCACAGAGAGAGCAAGAGCGGCTAAGAATGCTTTCGATTCCTGGGCTTGTTGCTCCAAATGAGATTCAAGAAGAGATGGTGGACTCCTAAAACAAAACAAGTTTTGGCTGCAACAGGAAAAAAGTTTCTCCGTTTTGGTAGAGGTTTTAGAATGAGTAAAGACTTGAGTAGATGCATTAAAAATTTGACTGGAGTGTTTTTGTTATAGATAACTGGAGTGATTCGTGTTTTAGGTGTAAAACATTGTTTAACTCTATTATTGCTACCATTAGTAGAAAGTTGTTTTGTTTGTTTGTCCATGACTCGATTTAATTAAAAAATGATAACAACAGCATCCAACAATCCTTTGAAATAGCATTCTTGTTTGAGATTTTACATTTTAAAATATTTTCCTCTTTGATTTGGAAAATCAACCTTATAATCCAAAATCCACTTGCAGAAAACAGGAACCATTATATTAAGATCCAAGAATGTCTGTTTTCAAAGTATACTCGTTATAATAAATCTCAGTTTCCAAAGCTTTATCATGTTCAAACTCCCGACTCTCTGAGGCATACGGTTCAAGGCAACGGGAATCTCCCTCCCCTGCAACCATTGAATCCGATGATGGTTGTTCTGCAGCAGCTATAGAAGAAAATTGACAAATCAATACGATAAATAAAAAACATGTCCGAGAAAATTCTTAAAACTAATAGAAGAAAGATAACAGCAAAATCAGGTACTTAACTTGGCTTCTCGCTCTCACTCGCAGTTGTCATTTTGTATCTGATGGTTCATCGATTGTTTCCATGTCATTTAGTCATTGCGCCATCAACATCTGCCTCTTCTTCTACCTCTGTCATTGTCTGCGTTTGCTTCCTCAGTGATTGCGGGTCCGTACTGATGGATAGATAGCATAGAAGTAACCAACAGATTCTGCAAAAGTTCCCACTTAAGCAAGGAAGATATGTTTATACTAAGCATAACATCACCAGGGCAACAGAATGAAGGTACAAAGCCAACTGATTATTTGCCTTCACACTACAACCCAAGCGACTTTGTTTTATTAACTCATGCCTAGCTAACAAGAAGATGGTATTTCCGACAATGACATAATCACAATCAGCAGGCGCACTTACTTACCTCACGGAGTATCTGCAGTGTGAATGGAGGACCTCCTAGAGCTTCCTTTTGTTGTTCGTCCCTTAACTTTGCCTCAGGATATTCTGACACAGTGCACCCATATAGATTGTTAGATATCACAACCATCGGGCTGAATGTGGTATGGTAGTATGCACTGAACATACCTTCTTCAAACACCACGATAGCTTTCCTTTAGTTTCTCCCAATCCTGCCTAGTAAAGAAAAAAAAAAACTAATCAACTAGAAGCAAGTGGCAATACAGAGATGAGACCCTAAAACCTATAGTTAGTAACTCAGAAAGAAAGCCACTCATCAAATGTTATTTAACTCTATGCAACAATACAAAAACAACAAGTGGCATTACCAGAACTAATGTCCCCTTTACTTCTTCCTCACACATTTCTGCTCTCTGCAAAAGAAGAAGATAAATCTTGTTTCAGCACAGAAATGAAGTAACTACCAAATGAATCACTCGACATGAACAAACAATATGGCAAGACAAGCACAAACACGAAGGTATGTCAACATAAAAAAAAAATAGCCTCAGGAGTTTCCAAAAAAGAACTCTGAACAGCTCACATACAAAGCTAAGCCACCAACGGAAACAGAAGACATCAAAAAGATGTGTGTA
>JABAYD010050607.1:0-10369 GCA_014822095.1 Diplotaxis tenuifolia
AGGTTAAAAACTCGTCAGGGGCAATCTTATAATAATGACAGAACTTGGGCTTCAAGTCAGCTAAGTCCAACTAATCTTCGCGCTTAATATCGACCGATGGTAATAGGTGTACATCGACCGATGGAGTATCTTGATTCGTCATCTTCTAATGAAGCGTCGTCGATCGATTACATAGGATGTGTATCGATCAATATGTATCTCTGAATATCAACCTTGTTGTCTGATCTTCATAGTCATCTCGGGAATACTCTACTTTAAGCTCCAAAAGGGCACCTAAATCATCACTTTACTCCAAAATGCTCCTGAACCTGAAAACATACCTAATAGACTCCAAAATATATTTATAGTAAAATCATATAAATACCATGGCTAAAAGTGGGTCAAAATCATGGTATATCACCCAACAAGGCGATACCTCGTTAATTACGAGTTAAGGACACTTAGTTAAGGTTTTTACCTTAGCGGGCCGACCAAGGCCCATTTGGCGAAAAGCCCTCCGTACACGCGACCAGCTCGCTAGGTCAAGGAGACACAACTATAAAAAGAAGAGAGAGGTTAACGAGAAGGGGATCCAAAATCATATTCACTCACAAGGCGGCTAGAATTAAGGTTTTCACTCCTGTACTTTCTTCCGACTTGTACGACTCGGCTGAGCTCCCTGAGCGACGCCATGCCTCATTTCTTGTTTCCTTTTTTGTAACACGAACTCTTTCCTTAATAAAACTACTCTTTCGCCACTTATAGTATAATCGCCTTTGCAACGTCCCACTGACGAGTTCCGTCACATAATCACTGATAAGAGACCTAACTCAGCACGAACAGTTGGTGCCCACCGTGGGGTCTAGCAAAGTAGCGTCAACAAAGCTATGAGTCCGTTCAACGAGTCGACTTCTGGCGAGGAAGCCGACACAGTAGCACCTATTTCGACTAACGCCGCTCCCGTCGCTCCGACCTTTGTCGATACCATCATGCAACACCTTGCTCGTCAAGATGAAGCCCAGAAAGCGACGACCGAACAACTTAACGCCATAGCAGCCCTCTTCGCGCCTCTCTCCACGACGGCTGCCACCGACACGGTCCGACAGTTAGTGTGCAACATCGACGGTACGGGCAACCAGACTGGACAGATTGCCGCTAACCGAGCTCGAGTTGTCGACACGCCAGCTCAAATCATTGGGGAGCAAACCAACGCTCCAGGCGGAGCAGATCTGCAGACTATCCAAGAGATAGCCGCCCTCAAGCAAGCACTACTGGACATCAACGCGAAAATCCATAGTGCCACGACCTCAGCTCCGCTTATCGAAAGCATCCTTGCGGAGACTCTCAAAACGCCGTTCAATAGCAAGATCACATATTTCCGGCTCAAGCCGATAGAGAAGCTCCACTTACCGACATATGACAGCCTCTCAAATCCGACCGCTCATATAACGTCTTTCAACGTCGCAATGTGACGTCCGAACTTTGCACCGGAAGAGCGAGATGCAGCCTTATGCCATCTCTTCGTCGAGAGTCTTAAGGGTTAGCACTCAACTGGTTCACCAGTTTGCCCGAGGACTCGATCGACAGTTTTCACGACTTGTCGTCGGCTTTCCTCAAGAACTACATCATGTTTTCTCGAGAGGAAGCCACAGTCTCCGACCTCTGGCATCTCACTCAAATGTCGGGACAAAGCCTCCGAAGCTTCATGGAGAAGTTTAAGGAAGATGTGGCTAAGGTGCAGGTCCCCGATAAGATCGCCGTAAACGCTCTCATGAACACCTTCCACGTGCACAAAAAGTTCCGCGAGGACCTATACAGCCAACCAACGAAATCCGTTGCCAACGCCATTGCTCGATCCCATAACTTCATCCATATGGAAGAAGACACCAAAGCAATACTGGGCAAGCAGAACGCAGCTAAGCCGGGGGGAATGTCGGCAGCTAAAGCACCCGAAACGCGAGCGGAACCCCGACAGCACGCACCGACGGATAAAGCCCTAGGCAAGAAGAAGAGCTATGTTTACCTTGTAAACCAGGCAGAAGGTTCGTCGATAGAAATCCAAGGGAAAGGATGAAACTCCCAAACTTTCTCCGAGCCAGCGACCTCAGCTCCACCAGAAGACGATAAGGTCGACAAGGTCGATAAAGCCGATGAGGCAGATAAGTGGTGTTCTTACCATCAGCCAAACAAGCACGGCACGAGGGAATGCAAGGTCATGTACGAGCAGTTTCTCTCGTCTGTTGCTAGCGGCAAGTTCGACACCGAGCAGTCGAAACCAAAACCAAAGAACACCAATAACTGCAGTAAAACCAAAGACAAGAGAGCTCAGAAGTCGCAGGGCAAGACTCCACAATCCAAGCCAAAGCCGAGTCCGGAGCAAGCTGCTGCGATAACACACGAAAAATGGGACTCGTCATCTGACGAAGAGCAGCCCACAAATCGGCGGCGAGTTGAGGTCATACTCGCTCGTCCAGAAACCTCGCTCGGCGACGGCGTCAGCTCGCCATCAGCCGATCTCCGTCATTTCCTCGACACTCGATCTACGCCTCAGATGGACGATACACCCGGTACTTCAGATTTACGTCACAAACTCAAGCAAAAGGTCGCCCTTACCGACGAGCTACCAAAAACGCAAGTAGCTCCAGGCTCTGATGACCTCCGAGCTAAGATCGATGCCTCTAAAGCACGAAAGGTCGAAGCAGACCACTGCCGCACAGACCTCTGCCTTAATTCAAAGGAAGAAGACCTCCGCAGCAAGTTGAGTCGATCTAAAGGCTCCGACCTCCGGCGGCATTTGGAAGCAAAGGCCACGGATAAGGTTCCAACTGAAGAGGTCGCACCGCAAGTAGCGACCTACGCGAGCAGATCCGGAGAAGACGCATTAACGTGATCATGGGCGGATCTCCTCCTTGCGGTGACTCGGTCCGGTCAATCAACAATCATCAGAGGCAGCCCAAAATATCAAAACGATGGCCCACCAAATCCGAGGACGATCCAACGATCTCGGCCAAGGATGCCATCGGGGTCAACATGCCGCACAACGATCCGTTGCTCGTCGAGCTCGGCATTGGGGCATGCGAGGTCACCAAGGTCCTGATTGACACAGGCAGCTCGGTCAACCTCATCTTTCACAAAACTCTAGAAAAAATGGGAATAGATTTCCGCCTCCTCAAACCGTCAAACCGATCATTAACCGGGTTCAATGGAGTCTCGGAAGAAATGATCGGGACCATCCGACTCCCAGTCTTCGCCGTATGGGTTACGCGAACAGTCAAGTTCTCAGTCATCGCGACAGATGCACCCTATCACGTGATCATGGGAACACCTCAGCTCCACTCAATGAAAGCGATTTCCTCGACCTACCAGCAATGTGTCAAGTTCCCGGTAAACGACGGACGCATCAAAACGAAATGCGGAGATAAGCAGGCAGCTCGCGACCTCCTCGTCGCAAACGTGAAACTCCAGAAGCCATCCTCGCGCATCAATGTCGTTGCCCGACCAATCCAGAAGGTTTTTCCTCAGAAGGACGAGGTTATCGAGGTCCAGGTCGACAAACTTGTCCCATCCAGATTCGTGAGAATCAGCGCCTTCATCTCCGACGAGATGCAGTAGACAATCATCTCCTTTCTCAAGCAGAACCTCTCGAATTCCGCGTGGACTACTTCCGATATGAAGGGGATCGACCCAAAGGTCACCTCGCATGAGCTGAACGTCGACCCGACCTTCAACCCCATTTGTTAGAAGAGGTGTAAGCTCAGACCCGAACGCTCCAAGGCCGTTAACGAAGAAGTCGATTAATTGCTCGCGACAGGATCTATCTCGGAGGTACGCTACCTCGAGTGGCTCGTGAATCCGGTGGTCGTGAAGAAAAAGAATGGGAAGTGGCGCGTATGCGTCGACTTCACCGACCTCAACAAAGCTTGTCCGAAGGAAATCTTCCCGTTACCGAACATCGATCGACTAGTGGAATCCACTGCCGGTAACGAGCTCCTATCCTTCATGGACGCCTTCTCGGGGTACAATCAGATATCAATGTACCCAGACGATCGAGAAAAAAAAGCGTTCATAATGGATAAGGGAACCTTTGCCTACAGCGTGATGCCCTTTGGCCTGAAGAACGCCGAAGCGACCTACCAGTGCCTTGTCAACCGAATGTTCGTGGACAAGCTAGGCGAGACGATGGAGGTGTACATCGATGACATGATGGTCAAGTCGCGCCGAGCTAAGGATCATCCGGTTCATCTGCAAGCGTGCTTCAGGACACTGAACGAGTATGGCATGAAGCTCAACCCCGCAAAGTGCACGTTCGGTGTCCATTCCGGCGAGTTCCTAGGGTACATCGTTACGCAGCGCGGGATCGAGGCCAACCCAAAGCAGATCTCAGGAATCCTCGACCTCCCAAGTCCGAAGAACAAAAGAGAAGTCCAGCGCTTAACAGGGCGGATCGCAGCGCTTAACTGTTTCATCTCTAGGTTAACCGACAAGTGTCTTCCTTTCTACGAGCTCTTGCGCGGCAATAAACGAACAGCTTAAGGTATACCTGAACACACCCCCAGTGTTAGCAAAACCAGAGGCCGGAGATACTCTACTTGTACATCGCGGTCTCTACAATGGCGGTCAGCATCGTCCTCATCAAAGAGGACCGGGGCAAGCAGAAGCCCATATTCTACACCAGTAAATGAATGACCGACCCCGAGACGCACTATCCAACACTTGAAAAGATGGCACTGGCATTCATTACCTCGGCGAGAAAGCTCCATCCATACTTTCAGTCCCACACGATTGAAATACTGACGAACCAGCCGCTGCGGATGGTGATGCAGAATACCAACCAGTCCAAGCGATTGTCCAAATGGGCGATCGAAATAATTGAGCACGACATTGTATTTCGAAATCGCGCAGCAGCGAAGTTGCAAGTATTGGCCGACTTTATGGTCAAACTTTCGCATGAGCTGGAACAAGATCTTATCCTCCCGAGTCAAAACTGGATCCTCCACGTCGACGGATCTTCCACAAACAAGGGATCGGGAGCATGAGTCCAGCTGCAGTCTCCCACTGGAGAGCTAATAAGGCAATCATTTCGCATGGGATTCTTGGCCTCGAACAATGAAGCAGAGTATGAGTCGCTAATAGCGTAATTACGCCTCCCAAAAGCGGTCCATGCAAAACGAGTTAGCGCATAATGCGATTTCCAGTTGGTCACAAGACAGTTTAGCGGTGACTACGATACTCGGAACAAGCGGATGAACGCGTACCTGAAGGTCGTACGAGGACTCGCTAGAGGGTTGAATTTTTTGAGCTGATCAAAGTTCCCCGCAGAGAAAACGTATGCGCCGACGCCCTCGCAGTCCTTGGCAGTAAGCTCCGTGATCAAGTCCAGCAAACGATCCCCATCCACAACATTGAGAGACCAAGTGTAGACGCTCCTGGTGAAACAACATCTCCCAAGACTGATCTTGTCTTCGCAGTTCGACCGGCCGACGAGGTCACACCGGACTGGCAAGCCGAACTCACCGACTTCCTCGCCAACGGCACGCTCCCCTCGGACAAGTGGAAAGCCCGGCGACTAAAAGCACGCAGCGTGAACTACGTCATCCTTGATGGATCCCTTCATTGATGGACCGCAAAATAAGTCCTTCTCCGTTGCCTGCATGGCGAGGAAACATACCTCGTCATGGCTGAGACTCACGAAGGAGTAGGAGAAAATCACTCCGGCGGACGAGCTCTCGCCCTCAAGGTCAAAAGCTTGGGCTTTTACTGGCCAACAATGGTCTCCGACTGTTAATCGTACGCGCGAAGATGCGACAAGTGCCAGAGGCTTGCATCGACCATTCACTGTCCGACCAAGATGCTTCGCACCATGATCCCTTTATGCGCTAGGCAATGGATATCGTCGGCCCGATGCCCCTGTCTCGTCAAAGCGTTACATCCTCGTCCTCACCGATTACTTTACGAAATGGATCGAAGCCGAGTCCTACGCCAACATTACGGAGATCAGAAATTCGTTTGAAAGAACATCATATGCCGCCATGGCCTCCCTTACGAGATTGTGACGGATAATGGTTCACAGTTCATATCCCACCAGCTTCGCGACTTCTGCTCCAAGTGGAGAATCCGCCTGAATACATGCAGTCCAAGGTACCCACAGAGCAACGGCTAGGCCGAGTCTTCAAACAAGACCATCATCGAAGAAATAAAAGAAAAGACTTGACCTAAAGAAAGGTCGCTGGGCCGACGAGCTGGATGGAGTCCTTTGGTCGCACAGGACGACCCCGCGAGGAGCCACCAAGACAACGTCTTTCTCTCTCGCTCACGCAGTCGAAGCTATGGCACCAGCCGAAGTCAATGTCACTAGCCTACGCCGATCCAGAATGCCCAAACACATCGAGCTAAACAGCGACATGCTTCTCGACGCGCTGGACACTATCAAGGAGCGACGAGATCAGGCCCTCTTGCGCATCCAGAACTACCAACAACAGATCAAGAGCTATTACAACAAGAAGGTCCGGTCCCGACCACTAGAGCTAGGAGACATCGTCTTACGAAAGGTCTTCGAGAACACCAAGGAGCCAAACTTTGGAAAGCTCGGCGCAAATTGAGAAGGACCCTACAAAATCTCTAAGGTTGTAAAGTCAGGGTCTATCATCTCGAGACCTCGACTGGTGAAGAGGTTCCACGGGCTTGGAACTCTATGCATCTGCGGAGTTACTACGCCGAGTAATGAACTCCCTTTCGTTTAACATAAAAAAACCAAAAAAACAAAACATAACCGAGTTAATGACTTTTCAGTCACTTTAACCCGTCGAGTTAATGATTTATCAGTCACTTTAACCCGTAAACTGAGTGAATGCGCATTACAGCCACTTTCACTCGCCGAGTAGATGAGCTGCACATGCCACTTCTACTCGGCAAACCGAACTACGAATGGCATGATCCCCCTCAAGGGGTACGTAGGAAGCTCTTCGCGAGTTCAGTTGTAACACCAACCAAATCCATCCCGAGCCGAGCTAACGCCTCGATATCTCTCGAAAGTAAGAGCATGTCGTTATCAGCGCACTAGCACTCGCGCCATTCGGCGAATGTGTCCTGATCAGACACTCGTTCGACGAATTCCGCCAGGCCGTGGTCCGTCCCGGGCTAGCGAAGAGTAGATATAAACATGGCTACATTTGCTATAAGGGTACTTATTATGGCACTGGACCATATGAACGCTAAGGAAACCTGACTTGGTGCGAGAAAAGAAAGGAAGTTGGTGGTGAGCTCGGTGGTGATCAAGGAGTGAACGAACTTGGTAATTCATGTGATACTTGTTGGGGTCAAAAACCGTCACGACGAAGTTAATATCGAAACTTTCGATAAAAATATGTATCATTAATTTCTTTACGAAAGAAATCATAAAAACCGAATTCTTGCAAAGAACTCTACGACTAAATCGTGTCTTCGTTAAAAACTCGATCACTCGAAACAATGAAAAATCAACAACGACGAAGGTTCGGCTCGATCATCGCAAAACAGCCCTCTAGCAACCGAGCCTCAGAAAAAGTCGGTCGCTATAGCCTCAGAAAAAGTTCGGTCTTTCTGTAGCATCTGACCTCTTCTGAAATGACGATACGATGTAAAACTATGCAATCTCGACCATTCTCATTACAACCTTCCGCAAACTATGGATTAACCATTTCTTGATTCTCATGGGATCATCAGTCAGATTAACGATAAAAACTGCGGAAAAATGTCTTTATCAAAGAAACCGTAATAAAGGTCCAGAATCAAAAGATGGTCCAAAGAGTCCTAAAGCTTGATTCGAGGCCCACTTACGATTTCATAAACCCATGACCCATAAGCGCTATGACGGTTATGCTTGGACAGATAAATGTAAAATTCCGCAGATAAATGGAAAGTTTCTGCAAATAATCATGAAAATCGAAAAAATGGAATATCTCCATTTTTGGGGACTATGATGGCTTAAAGGATAAAGAGGAAGGCGTGAACCGACCTACAAGGGAGTATATAAAGATTCCAAGACTAGAGACATAGAGGGGACTTAACACAGTAAACTGGCACTTAGAACAATTTAGGTATTTTTTTCCGTTTTTATTATTCGAGCCGTTACTCAATTAGGTTTAAAATTGAAGTTCAGAATATTGGTGCCAGCATGTGAACATTTTTCTGTACGGGATCTGGTTTTTGTTTGTAGTTTCACTGAACGAGTTTGTTAATGTCCAAAATTTTCAAAAAACAAATTAGGCGTTACAGTTACTAGTTTTAAGGTAATTTTCCCTCTCTTTTTAACTTTAGTTCATTTAACATATAGAATGACTCGTTATGTCTGCATGGAAATAATGTCGAGTTAACATTATCATTTATTTTATTTTGGTAGAAAATTATTTAAAATTTATGTTGTTGAAACATTGTTGGGGTCAAAATCGGTACTACGAAATCAATGACCAAAACTTTCCGCAAAAATAAAACTACGTTTTGTAAAACAAGAGAAGTTGTTTTACGAAACTCTAAGGACTTTCCGAACAAAGAAAATCCACGCTAAACTTAGAAATTGTCATCTCGGAAAAACGAACGAAACAATCTGTGATTACACGATTGCCCAAGTTAAGCAAAGAACCGCATCAGCCACACTACAAGCAGGTTCGACCGAACCAGTTCGATGCACGACGAGCCGAACAAGCTGGTTCAGCTCGCCGTACGGCGAACTGGTTCGTCCCGGACCAGCTCGCCGTACAACGAGCTGAACCAACCCGGTTCGGCTCACCGTACGTCGAGCTGTCCAACCCGATCCTCGCTCCCCCACATTCCCGACGCAAGATATACGTCCTTCGATTCAATCATGCACTGAACCATGATTGAAACGTCCGTCGATTCATTTCACCATTTGAGTTTTACGATAAAAAATGTAAAAGTCGTCTTTTCTCGCAAGAATTTGGGAAGATCGTATAAAACATCAACGATTAAAACGAAACATCGTACATTGTTAAAACAATACGATTAACTCGAGACATTTTATGAAAACGGCATCGTATCAGGAAACGATCTCGTCTAAAATCGTAAATGGTATTATCGCAAAACGGGTCGGAAAGTCCTAAAACGCGATAAAAGCCTAATCACGATTTAAATGAAATCCAACCCAAAGATACAATAACGGTTTGACCATTTACTCCTAGAAAGAAGATAAATGTCAAATTTGAAGATAAAATGTCAAATTTAAAGATAAATGTCAAGTTTGAAGATAATTAGAAGATTTCCGAAGATAAATGGAAAGATCGAGATAAATAGAAGATTTCCAATAGACTCGAATTGGGGCGAAAAAGAAGGATCAAACCGCCTAGGGAGGATTATATAAGCAGAAGGCCAAAAGATATACGACTTTCATGAGCTCTCACCTCTAAAACTTAGCATTTAGGCAACTTTCTGTTTTAGTGATCGAGCTGCGTCTCAACTAGGGTTTTAGGCTTAGATAGCTAGAACTAGGAAAATCGCCGGCAGCTCTCGCAGCTAAGCCTTTTACCTTGTTGTACCGTTCTTACGCAAATCCAGAATAAGACACCTTCTTACTCGCAATCTTGTTTTTAACATCTTTTACCTATTCGCATCGTTAACTTGATTGCTTGTGTGCGGTTCCGCAGATAGCCGGGTGCTCTGGAAATTAGGGTTTTCCCTAAGTTCCTTAAGTTACGGAAATCGAAAGGGGTGAATTTTGGTTCCCACAACCAGCGAGACTTAGTATCATATAAATCCTTCATCTTTTGACCCACTTCAAAAATGACAAGGTGGATATGACGAACTCATTCCTCAGGCGTTCAGTGAACGATCTAGTCATAATCATCCTAATAGAGTCAAAAAAAAGACTATCGGATACTCACTATTCACTTTCAGCAAATCGTTAGTTGATTAGAACAAAATATCTATCAAGTGGAGAACTAACACCATAGAAAAGTAACTATAGTCAAAGATAAGACGTAAATGCTCAATCACTTACCATGCGTTGAGTATGATGGGTGGGAGAACATATATGAAGAAAAGATCTTCACAGAAGACCAAAGATGTGAGTTTTTCCCTTAAATTAGTTTATAAACCTTTTCAAATCAGTTTATAAACTCTTAAAAATCAGCTTGTGGACCCTTATAAATAACACATAACGTAAAACTAAAAAAAATTCTAAATATTTTAATAATTACTTCATAAATTAACAAATAAACCTTAAAAAATAGTTTATAAACCTTTAATCAGTTTAAAACTCATATAATCAACTTATAAACCCTTATAAATCCATAAATCCCTTCCATTCACCTCCATCCATTTACCAAACCTTGCTACGATCACATTAATACCCTAGTCGTAGGCAACTAAAATGTATCTTATCTTCCAAGGATGCCAACCC
>JABAYD010050610.1:0-13201 GCA_014822095.1 Diplotaxis tenuifolia
TAGCATTTGAAGCAAATCACAAATACCTCCAAAAACCCGGATATCCGATCCGTCAACTCCAACACATACATCACGTTGATCTCTAAACAGTGTTTAGTAGTCTTTCAAAACCGATAATAGAGAGTGTCAACACGCGCTACAGCGAGCGTGTGTGGAAAATGTGGAATAGTTCATATGAAACACCACCACTAAATATTATAATGTTCGCTTCGTCAGGTCTGACTAATACTCATTTAATTAAAAGAGTATTTCTCAGTTAAATTTATAAAAAGTTTGTCGTACCTTAGGGCTAGATTCCTATTAAAGCCTCTGCAAGAGAGAGAAGTTTCAATCTCGTTAAAAGAGAAGAACGTTTAGGCAGAGAGAAGAGGCAGGTGGACAGACATCTTTTTGTTTCTCCTTGTGGACACTTTAGCTTCTGTCTCTTTCTCTCTCTCTGGATCTTTTGTCTTCGAAAGATGTAATAAGAGTTTTTCTTATTTACCTTAAAATATAATCGGTCTCTTTGTAATAATCTCCATAGATTTCTCTCCTCTCTTGCCGTCTCCACAAAAACTTGAGCTGTCTTCTCATATTAAGGTAATATGTTCACAAATCTATACCTTTTTATTTTTTTGAATTGATATTTCGTTCATGTTCCTGTCTTTTTCATGCTCCGATTCTGTCGAAGTGTGTTTTGTAATAGATTTTATCTTAAATTCTGTACGGGGAAACTAAGAACACACACACGAGCTCTATAGAAACTCGCACATGTATTAAAGCAGAGTTAATTTGAGAACCATTATTATGTCGACAAAGCCCATAAAATTTTATATATTACAAAGTGGGAATAGATTTGATGTATTTCACGGAATCGGCTAACAAACTTTGTCTCATCTTCATGTTGTTGGTGTCTATGTTCAGTGTGTCATAAGTTGGCAATATTGTAAATAATTAGTGTTTTTATTATTTTATTGTATACAGTGTATCATTTTAGATTCCATCTTTGACCACCAATAAAATCTTCTTACATCAATTTTTTTTTATTATTTTATTACTATTTAACAACTTTTTATTTCCATTTCACTTTTGACAGCTACTTCTAAGCATCGATTCCTTTATGCAAATAGTGAGAATCTCATGTCAAGTCTTGTGAGAAAGAATAAAAACAGTTGTTAAGAAAATATATTTTTAGTTTTGGCTTTCTTAGTAAGAGATCTTATTAGGAATCTATTCTTATGTTTTTTCTTTGGTTGAGAAAGGACCAGAGAAGGAGCAGTGAGAGATTCTTGTTTTTTAATGAAATCTTTATTTCTATCTTGTCTAGATTCCCCTTCTTCTGTCTAGTTACTTAGTGGCCAAGATTCACTTATTTGCAACATCTCCGAATATATCTTATCTTCTTACAAATTGTTGAGAGAATGGTAAGAATCAATCCTCCAAGGTAATAGTTCCACCAACTCCTTTAGGATTATCACATTGTCATTAGTTGATTCTGCTTTTAAAGCTTATACTTCACTATGTTCTTTTTGTTGTTGTTGCAGTGTTTCTATAGACAACACTAGCTGCAAAGAATGCACTCTTGTCAAGGTAATCCATCCTCTTTTCTCCGATAAAATCGATTTGATGATTGTCATCTAATTTTGATGTGTTTATTAATAGGTTGACAGTATGAACAAACCTGGAATACTACTTGAAGTTGTACAAGTTCTAACCGATCTTGATCTCACTATCACCAAAGCTTATATCTCTTCTGATGGTGGATGGTTTATGGACGGTAATAATTACACATTTAATACATTCACAACAAAAACAAATTTCATTACAATGAAGCATCTCACTGGTTCTGTTTTCACATCTTAATAGTATTCCATGTCACTGATCAACAAGGAAACAAAGTCACTGATAGTAAAACCATCGATTACATCGAGAAGGTATGAAACACCAAACACTGTAAATGTTTGGGCCGGCTCTGAAATTTTCGGGGTTATAAATATTTATTAAGAACCTTAATAATCTTTTAAATATAATTTAGGGGCCTATGCCTATGTATATTATCTTCAAAAATAATTAAGGACCAAAGTCAGTGTTTCATTTATGATTTATCATCCTTGTTTTTCTTGTCAGGTGTTAGGACCAAAGGGGTATGCTTCGGCTTCACAAAACAGTTGGCCAGGTAAAAGAGTCGGTGTACATTCATTAGGCGACCACACATCCATCGAGATCATTGCTCGTGACCGTCCTGGTCTCTTGTCTGAGGTCTCAGCCGTACTAGCAGACCTCCACTTCAACGTGGTGGCAGCTGAAGCATGGACTCATAACCGTAGGATCGCATGCGTTCTCTATGTGAATGATAACGAAACCTCTAGAGCCGTTGATGATCCACAAAGATTATCCACCATGGAAGAACAGCTCAACCTTGTGCTGCGAGGGTGTGAACAAGAAGATGAGAAACTTGCTCGGACAAGTCTCTCCATTGGGTCCACTCATGTTGACCGTAGGCTTCATCAGATGCTTTTCGCTGATAGAGACTACGAAGCTGTGACTAGGGTTGATGGTTATGTTGCTCCTGGAGTTGAGCCTAAGATAACCATTGAGAATTGCGAAGAGAAAGATTACTCTGTGATAAACGTGAGCTGTGAGGATCGAGCCAAGCTCATGTTTGACATTGTATGTACGCTTACGGACATGCAGTACATTGTGTTTCACGCAACGATTACATCGAGTGGTTCTCATGCTTCTCAGGAGTATTTCATCAGACACAAAGATGGTTGTACTCTTGACTCTGAAGGAGAGAAAGAGAGAGTCATCAAATGTCTAGAAGCTGCAATCCATAGAAGAGTCAGCGAGGTACGTTAACCCTAAAAACACATGAATTTTGGTGTTTCTTGCATTAGAAGGCAACAAGGCTTTAGTTTCTGTCGCATCTATTTTTAGTGTTTCTTGCATTAGAAGGCAACACTTGTTTTAGTTACTATCACATCTATTTTTGTGTTTCTTGCATTAGGAGGCAACAAGTGCTTAAGTTTCTGTCACATCTATTTTGGTGTTTCTTGCGTTAGAAAGCAACAAGTGCTTAAATTATACTGTCTGAAATTAACTTTAGGGTTGGAGTTTGGAGATGTGCGCAAAGAACAGAGTTAACCCTAAAAACACATATATTTGGTGTTTCTTGCGTTAGGAGTCAACAAGTGCTTGTGTACTATTACATTTATTTTGGTGTTTCTTGCATTAGAAGGCAACAAGTGCTTAAATAACTGTCTGAAATTTAACTCTAGGGTTGGAGTTTGGAGCTGTGCGCAAAGGACAGAGTTGGACTACTGTCGGAAGTGACTAGGATTCTGAGAGAGCACGGGCTTTCAGTGACGAGAGCTGGTGTGACAACAGTAGGAGAACAGGCAGTTAACGTCTTCTATGTGAGAGATGCTTCAGGGAATCCAGTGGACGTGAAGACAATCGAGGCGTTGCGAGGAGAGATAGGACACAGCATGATGATTAATTTCAAGAACAAGGTTCCAAGCAAGAAATGGAAAGAAGAAGGTCAAGTTGGAACAGGAAGAGGATGGGCTAAAACAAGTTTCTTCTTTGGGAATTTGCTGGAGAAGTTGTTGCCTTGAGGGAGAAGTCAACTTATGTCAATCAGTTTGCATTGTGTGGATATAATGTACTGTAAAATGTGTATTATGTAATGATGTAGAAGGTCTAGTGGGGGTGTTTTGACTTGGTCAGAGATTTTGGTGGTTTACCGGAATTCAAACCGAACCAAAACCGGGTTTTGGTTTACTTAGTCATAGTGTGACCGTGAATGAAATGCACCATTTGAACATGTCCAATATGGAACTTTTCGTATTGGGAGGTTTGCTTTTGTATATAAACATTTGATCTTTGGCCAAATGTATAATATCCATGTTGTTTGTTAAAAATGAATTTATTTAAAGTTGATTTATTCTATTATGCGAATAAATAATAGTTAGTTTATGGAACCTATGTTTGGATATCTATTATCAGATTGGTCCATTAACGTGTTCTTGAAATGAGTAGATTGACTTGGCATAAAGCAGTACAATAAGGATTAAGATGTATACGTAGTTGTATAGCTCAATGAAAATATCGTAATATACAGTCAAATGTAACTCAATCTCTGTACAGTAAATCTTGTATGAAATGAAAATTTCTTGATAAAGTAATGTTAAATTTAGCTAAAAATAGGCCCTTCAATTGAGGAAGACTAGCAAAGAGTAGATGTGAGAAAGTGGAGTGCCCCCTCAGATAAGGCTAACCAGCCTAGCTATCTAGTCTTAAAGACTCTAAACTATGCATGAAGCCAGGAAAAAAAAAGTAAACGGCTTGCTGTTTCCATGTCCCTTCTAAATAATATTACTTCTTCCATAATATTCATGTATTTTAAGCAATACTTAAAAGTATTCCATAATGTTCATGTATTTTAAGCCATACTTAAAGTAATAAACTCGTTGCGTGAGCGTGACCCCCCTACAAAAGAAGATTTTATTTTTCATACAAAAGAATTATATAAACTCGTTCTCGCAGAAACAATCAAACAATACGTTTGTATTAAGATTCAGGTTGCGTATTTTCTTTTATATGTAAAAGTATTAACTGTTTTAAAAGATTTATTTTTATAAGTTACGTGAACATACAAACAAAGCCAACCGGCCAACTGATATGTCTTGGAGACAGACAGTATATGAATGGATTTATCATTCGTTGACATGTCCAAAGAACAGAAGTATGATGTATTCATCAAAATATCCCTTTAAATACATGAGTTAACATATGTTTTTAGCTGTTTACTATACGTTTATATGCTTATCAAAGCGGTCAAATAACTTTCATACTAGTAAAACAAATATTTAGGAGAATTATTTTTAATCTGAATCAACTATAAACATGTAATACAGTGATTTGTATCATGTAGATGTTAGTGGATTAAGGTAACTTTGGTTAATAACAAAACGTGCAGTAAGTATATAACAAATCAAATCTAATTAGCGAATCCATGGGTGGAGGTAGGAATGAAGTACTTACTGGTAGGAACTTGAAAAACGTGCCCACCAACCCAAAGACCTCTTGAGCCCATTGCATTTTGTAGCTCTTGCGAATTTTCTTCTGTTCTTCATTATATGGATCTTATTATTACGGCAACAAAAAAATTCCCATTTAGCGATTCTCTTTTACATACAAGGTGAAAGTTTCGTCTTGCAATAATAATATCATTCTGTTAGTAATAAGTGGAACTTCATATATATACAACACTCCAGCAGAGAACATTCATTATTTCACTCTCTTCAAACAGATTTTGTGAATTAGATTTATGCAACTACATAAGTAATTTTTATGTAATTTTAAAAACTTAATTCAAAAAAACACAAAAATAAATAAATAAATTATACTCCGGCAAAAGCCCAAAAGTCATTCAATTATATTCCACAAAAACATCAATTAGGATAGAACCATCATACAATAATAGAATCTCTAATCAATAGTATATGATTAGGACTATCATGTTATGAAAAAAGGTTTACCAGCTTCTTCTTACCTCCTCCCTAATTTCCTTTATCTAATTAAACAGTATTTTGGAAGTTTTCCCTTGACAGGGTCAACGGACCCCTGAGATATGTATTCATTCGTTTTGCGATTCGGCTTCAAATTTAGTCAATTATATAAAGTTGAATACTTTTCAAATTCATGTTTAAGTACTATTATTTAATCTAATTAATTATATAATACCGATCATTTCCATTAGATATCTTTCCTTTTGTGTTTCCGAAACTTGCGCGTATCATTAAGCTACAAAAAATTGTTTTTGTCAATTGTCAACATATTACAACTAATAATCAAATTACTACTGTGATTTAATTATGAATGAAACTATATAAGGAAAAAGAAAAAGTCGAACGTAAGATAGATTCATAGAAATGACAAAAAAAAAGATAGATTCATAGAAATGTATCACCTGTCAATCCCTGACACGTGGCAGCTCACGTGTTATATAGACATTCCCCGTACGTTTAGTCTTGCTTCTTTTTTATAATGCAAACTCCACTTTTTTATAATTTTGATTCTCCTCTCCTAATCACCCTACGAGAGTGTTCACGGATTCATTTACTTTTACATAGAGAGCTAAAAGAAGTTTCAAGAACACTACAGATTCACAAATCATTTAAAGGAGGAACAGTTATTCAGAGGTATTTATAATCTCAATCTTCAAAAGATAACAGGATTTATCTTATTTTTTGCCGCAAAAAAAATGAAAGTGAAAAAAAAGAATCTGGTCCTACGCTAGTCAAAAAGAGTTACGCAGGACATTAACGTGTACTACGTTTTTAGTTACAATTTTCATTTATTCTCTTACGTTTGTCGTCTTTTCAAGAGATATTAGTCTATTTACATTTCTCTCTCTCTGTTTTTTTTTCTCTAATCTATGTTTCTTTTGTGGTGGTAGAATCAAGAAACCGCTTCAAGAAGATGGTGAGTGAAGGATGCTCCGAGAAGATGAAGGAGATGAAGATGGAAGGACTCGTGATCACCGAGTGGAAAGATATTCCTGTTGAGCTTCTCATGAGGATCCTTAACCTTGCTGATGATCGTACGGTCATCATTGCTTCTGGTGTTTGCACTGGCTGGAGAGATGCTGTCTCCTTTGGTCTCACTCGTCTCTCTCTCTCATGGTATGCACATAACCATCTTCTTCTTTTGTTATTTCATTATTTGTGTGATTGTGTTATTATGTTTTAATTAGAAGATACTTATATGTAGAATATGTGTTATGTTGGTAGGTTTAATTAGAAGATACTTATATGTAGAATATTATGTTCTAATTAGAAGATACTTATATGTAGTATATGTTTATGTTGGTAGGTTTATGTGATTATAATTATCAAATTTGCTTGATGAAACTGAATTTCTTGATGATGGTTTCAGTTTCAAGATTATGTAAGAAACTAGTAGGATTTGCTTTTTTTTTCTAATGTGTTTACTTGTTTGTTATTCAGGTGCAAGAAGGACATGAACAGTTTGGTTCTGTCTCTAGCTCCAAAACTCGTCAAGCTTCAGACATTAGTACTAAGACAAGACAAACCACAACTCGAAGACAACGCAGTGGAAGCCATAGCGAATCACTGTCACGAGCTACAAGATCTTGACCTTAGCAAAAGCTTGAGACTCACTGACCACTCCCTCTATTCTCTAGCTCATGGTTGCACTAAACTCAACCTTAGCGGCTGCACTTCGTTCAGCGACACTGCTCTTGCGTACTTGACAAGGTTTTGTAGGAAGCTCAAAGTTCTGAATCTTTGTGGTTGTGTGGGAGCTGTATCTGACAATGCATTGCAGGTATCATTTAAACATTTAGGTCTCTCTACGTGTCATCAAACTGAATCAAAAACTTATGCAGGCTATAGGAGAGAATTGTAGTCAGATGCAGTCACTGAACTTGGGATGGTGTGAGAATATAAGCGATGATGGTGTCATGAGTTTAGCTTATGGTTGTCCTGATCTAATAAGCCTTGATCTCTGTAGCTGTGTGCTTATTACAGGTAATCACTCATAAAGTAATCTCTCGGTTCCACTAAGATAGATGTTTTAGGAAAAAATTGTTTCACAAAGTTAGATGTTTTATGTTTCCTATGCAGAAACTATAAAATTCAAAAATTATTGAATTACTATTGGTTAAAAATTATTAGAAATTCATAATCCTAAAAATGCATTTATAATAGTGATTTAATGTATTTTCTTAATATGTTTGAAAAACAGTAGAAAATATATTTTTGAAACATTTGATTTGGTCCCAAAATTTAGAGAAGTATCAAAGATGGTAGGATGATCCCCAAATTGTTAATTTTATTCTATTAAAATTGATTTAAAAATGTTTATGGCTCCCAAAATTTCTGATCAGAGTTTCTTTTATATTCTAAGATATTTCATGTTATTGTTGTTGTTGTTGTAGATGAGAGTGTGGTGGCTTTGGCGAACCGTTGCGTTCACTTGAGATCATTGGGGCTATACTACTGCAGAAACATAACAGACAGGGCCATGTACTCTCTGGCTCAGAGCGGAGTGAAGAACAAGCACGAGACGTGGCGTTCGGTTAAGAAAGGCAAACTCGATGAGGAAGGACTAAGAAGCCTTAACATTAGTCAATGCACTTACCTCACACCTTCAGCAGTTCAAGCGGTTTGCGACACGTTCCCTGCGCTCCACACTTGTTCAGGCAGACATTCACTTGTCATGAGTGGTTGTCTGAACTTAACATCGGTTCACTGTGCTTGCACCCTCCAGGCTCACCGCGCCCACACTGCTTTACCTCACCCGGCTCATTGAACTAGTGTTAAAGACAAGAATCTCTCCCTTGGCATGTGTGTACATACAAACCTAGAGGTTATATAAATAAAAGCTTGTTTGTTTGAGTTTTTTTTTTTCTTCCAGTCTTTGATCATGCAAGTAACCTTGAACCGATTACAATGTTAATTACCTTCAAGTTCTAACAAATTTATCATCATTGAAAAATATATTTAAGAGGTGATGTTTCAGACAGATAAGCTTTAAGTTCTTTTATGTAATGTAAAAAGATTTGTATGAGATCATTGGCCCTTATGGTTGTTGAATACTCAATTTGATAGTGAATAACACCATTGGAAAAAATATATAAAGCAATCTTGTAATGATTACAAAGTACAAACAATCCATGTTCTTTTTCCTTTTTTTTGTACTTATTTTAACAGTTTGTTAAAGTTTGATCCATCAATCATCATCATTACACATATATATATATAAAGAATAAATAACTTAGTGGCTGCAATCACATTCACATGTGAGAACCATCAATGTGAATGTGTGGTACTGATCATTTGCCTTTGTACACGATCTCATCATCGTCTACATCAAATGCTGGATTGCAGAGACATCTAAAGAGTCTACCAATGCCCTGTAAAAAATGTGAAGTCAAGAATCAAAACCTCTGTTTATAGATTTAACAAGAATCATCAGTGAATTTATACCTGAGTGAGCAGAGGAGTTCTGTATGAAAGTGGTTGTTGAGAATCATCATCGCTGCTACTGTCATCATCATCATCATCACTGCTTTCTTCATCTTCTCTTCTTGATGTTGCACCGTTCCTAGATTGCTTTCCTTGCTGCACAAACAACAACACTCTTGAATCAGCCACAAGAAACAAGAACAGAATCAGACAATGTTGATATATTGACAAAACCTGGAAAATCTTGCCAAGAATCTTGAGAGCCATTGCTCTAGACTTAAGCTCCTCTTTTCTCAAGTTGTTTTCTCTCAATACCTAACCATAGTTTCAATCATCATCACATCTTGGGATACAAGAAACATATGATTCAATAAGAACTTACCATCTGACACACATGTGAAAGAGTCAATTCAATGTCAACTACATTGAGTTTCCAAAGAGATCCCATAAGTGTTTCTTTGTTTGTCTGAATATGAGACTCCAACTCATTAGCTGGACTAGACCCATCTTTCTTGAATCTCCGGCTACTCTCTTCTTGCAGTTGAAGTAACTGGAAAGCACCTTTGGCTGCACTCATCTGTGACTTCCAAGAATGCCCTTTGTTCCTTACCCATTCAGCTACAAAAGGAACTCCTAAGTAAAGAGCTCTCTTCCCAAGCTCTTGAGCTGCTTGTCTTGTGTATACATATCCAATTGTATTCAACATATCCACTCCAAAAGCTATAAACAAATCCACTCATAAGAAATAAATGTTTTTGTGTAATTTTATTTAACTAACAAGTGAAAGAGACAAGACCTGCATCTGATAGTCTCTTGGCTTCAGATTCAGCACGGTGTATGAAACCTTCTTTGTCTCCATGGACGTATTGGTTTAAAAAATCTTTGAGAAACCTAGCAAGGTTCTCTTCTCTTTCTCTTTGAACAGACTGCAAATAAATAGGAAGAATGATATTTGTTTGTGTAAGATCTTATATGGATATGTTAGCTATATAGTATATGGTTTTGAGTTACCTTTAGTTTGTCATGAATCTGATCAGAGTTTTCTGTTTCAGAAGCCATTGATGCAACAGCTAAGTGACCAATGTAATCCTCGAAGAGTTCACTTCCAAAGAGAAGAGCGAAAACAGCCGTTGGATCAACCATTGTCTCTCTAATTGATCAAACAATTAAAGATTCTCAGAGACATAAGAGAGGAACAAAACATTTTTGTACTCAAGAAGAAAACATTACTTGGGAGCTGAGAGTTTTCCTGTCTGATCATAGGCTTCACGAAGAACAGGATCGCTCAGAACCTGGTATGCTTCACCTAGAACCTGTTTCTTGGCCAAGAAGAAAGCTCTTGATTTAATCAAAAAATTACCAAAATAAAACAAGAAAAGAGATGACAATGTAAAGAACTTGCCTGGAACTTTTCAGCAGCGAGAGGATCACCTTGATTCTTATCAGGATGAACTTGTCTTGCCTAAAGATTTCAAAGTCAGTCCTCAAAGAACTGAGAAATTTCTAAAGAAAACAAACTATAAAAACAACAAACCTTGATGTAATAAGCCTTGCGAATCTCTTCCTCGGAAGCAGAGGGAGTGACACCAAGAACATCATAGTACACTGTTTCCTTCACCATGATCAGATCAAAGGAACAGATGTATGTAACTTTTTTTGTGTAGATAAGAAAAGAAAGGTTGGTTTGGTGGTCTGTGTGTGAAGCTTTTAGGAGATATGGGGAAGAAGAAGAAGTTTGGACATAAGAGATGGTGTGTGTGTGATCTGCTTGAAGAAGCAAATAAAGAGATGTCTTTACAGTTATGCACTTTTTTATTTATTTAATAACTCACTTTTTAGCAGGGAGGCTACACTACACTTTCACTATCTTTTTAACTGTCCACTCTATGCTTTATATCATTCATTCATCTCATGCCCTCCTTTTTTTATTATCATTGTTAATCATTATTAATCAAGCAAACCATATCTTTTCTGTATCGCTGAACTGCATATTGAAGAAAAAGAAGATGATAATCGATGAAATACGATTATGATCTGTATATTTTATCATTTGGTGAAATGAAAATAAATTTAAATAGCAAAAAAATAGGTCCTACCGGGAGTCGAACCCAGGTCGCTGGATTCAAAGTCCAGAGTGCTAACCACTACACCATAGAACCAAGTTGTCGTAAGTTGTACTGTACATTTATTTATCATCTCTCAAGTATATTCCAGGAATTTATTTGGAAGTGACACTTGTAAGAGGAACATATTTCTTTCTCTATTTTTTTTTTCTAATTCATTTAGAGTCAATAGTAATATCCGGATAACTGCAAATTCTAGCACTATCAAAAATATAGAAATATATATATATATATATATATATATATATATTGTGATAAAACATAGCACAAAAGAAAGATTATTTTCAAAATATCATATATTAAAAAGTGATAATAATATGTTTATAGCTTTAAGTGTAGGATTAGTGGTTAATTTATTGTTTAGTATTCATGGAATGTGATATAGGTTGGCTTAGATTGTAGGTTATTTTTAGTTTTTTATTAATTAGTAAGTGCTTATCTTAAAAGACAAATCTTTTTGAGTATTATTTTGGTGACAAAAACTAAAAAATGTTATGAGATTTGTCTCAAATTTTAAATATAATCAAATTAATCATTAAAATGTTATAGATTATATAATTGGTTACTTATTATTCAAGAATACATGTGAAAATAACTTATATTTTGAAACAGAAATACTCTATTAACTACTTAGTATGAAATAAATGGAGTATCAATAGTTACATGCTTTTGTCTTGCTCAGATTTTCGGATAAATATAAATATGAACTTTTGCAAGACTGCAGAAGTTATATTCTTGTCTTATTGGTGAGACAATTGCTCAAACAATCGTCTGAAAATTAGCAAACAGAAGAGCTTAAAGATACATCTTAAAAGAAAAATGCAGAAACACTTGTGTCTCTGTAGTAGCATCACCCTCTTCATGAATCATGATTTTGTAGTTGTCCCAAGAGCGTTCCTAAGGTTTGAGTAACGAGCTTCGAGCTCAAACCATGACTCCAAATCCACCAAACTATTGAACTCCTCAAAAGTAGCCATCTTCTCTAAATGACCTCTCGTGGTTCCGTTTTCTTTAAGAGTCTTGAGAACATCCACCAAAGCTCGAGTAGATGCATAGAGTGCGGTCAAGGGATGAACAATCAAATGAAACCCCATTTCTTTTAGCTCCTCAGGTGTGTGCAACGGCGTGACTCCACCTTCGAGCATGTTGCAAACTCTGAAACCCTTTGTGCGTTTGCCTATTTCCTTGAGCTCATCGTCGTCTCTTGGTGCTTCCACAAACGAAGCATCAGCTCCAGCCTTCACAGTTTAAGACAACATCTGTTTTATTACATTTGATATTGACTCTACTTTATAATGGTCTGGTTGTACCTACCTCCATGTAGAGATTAACACGCGCAATGGCGTCTTCAAGCCCTGACTTTGCAGAAGTGGCACGTGCGTCTGTTCTCGCGACAAGGAAGAAGTCGGAATCTCCAATAGCGTCTCGTGCTGATGCAATTTTGGCAGCATGTTCTTCTGCTGATATAACTTGTTTGCCACGCATGTGACCTAACAGAGAAACACACATCAAAGATCATAAAATGAATGATTTATCACAATGACTTGATGAAGAAGATGTGTCACACTTACCGCATTTCTTTGGCCATGCTTGGTCCTAACCAGAAACAACCATACAAAAATGTCAAATTAACACAAATCAAATACAATAATCAACAAGAGTCTAAATGTATTGCCTCAAGGAAGCAACCAGCAACACCAGCTGCGATCAAGTCTTTCACAGTTCTTTGAACGTTTAGTGCATTTCCTCCACCAGTGTCTGGAACAAATCAATGAATATCCTATGATAAGAGCTATGGATAGTTTGATCTCAGTCTTGTTCTAACTTCTAACCAAAGAATCAACAAGCTTTTGTTGTGTCTCTTGCATTCTTAGTAGTTAACTTGATTGAGTTTACTACCAAAGTTGGAAACTTCACTACCAAACTTTATTACAAAATTTGGGAACTTTACTACCAAAGTTCGAAACCTTATTACCAACTTTGGAAACTTTACTACCAAAGTTCGAAACTTCACTACCAAGGTTGGAAACTTCACTACCAAAGTTGGAAACTTAACTACCAAAGTTGGAAACTTTATTACCAAATTTGGAAACTTTAGTACAA
>JABAYD010050613.1:0-29568 GCA_014822095.1 Diplotaxis tenuifolia
ATAAAATAATTTATATATAAGCTTCATCCCGCGCAAATGCGCGGGTCTTAACCTAGTCTAATCTATAGCATGTAAATAGATTAATAATAGATATTATAAGTAAATGAAACTCCAACAAGGGTTTTTAAAATGCTGCAAAGACGAAATCCATTGATAAGGAAAAACAAAGCATAGTACAAATTGAACAAAAACCAATACTAAGTATCATTAGTCACACTTTGCACGCTTGGCTCCTTCAGATTCAATCCCATCAATTAGAAAACATCTTTCGTGCCAGTATCATTCCATAACTCTGTATCACAGGAATTAATACATACTCAGACCTAGAGTAATCAGAGATGGTTCCAATCTAACTAACATCTTCAAAAAGCAATTAAAAGTTGGTCATACAAACCTCCAAACCGTTTCGGATTTAAGGTGGTGACTAAGATAACACTTGCAGTGCCTCCAGATGATTTGAACTTGTCACAGAACTCGAAGGCAGCTTTATCCCAGAGATACACCTTCATCACCGCGATTCACTATAACAACCCAAAATATAAAAACCCAATATCGGGTGCTAAAATAAACTTTATGTAAATATGGAAGAAGGTAGCGATTAACTTACTGATGTGTTTGAACATGAAGCTCAACACGGCGAGATGCAACTATCTCTATTTCGTCGAGCAGAAGTTTGTCACTGGGAACATCCCCATTCACAAGTTTGATGTGGCCAACATAATCTACATGAGAGGACAATAAAACTCAATGCTTTAAATCCCATAAACCCAGCAATGGAAGCTAAAAAACTGAGGCTGTATTAAAACACTTTCTAGGTTTACAATTCAGAATAGACCATTATCCAATACAACCAGTGCTCGATTATAATAATAGGGAGAACTTACCATACAGATCACCGCGCTTATCGCATGCAGCTTCAAATTCTTTGTATCTATGGATCCGGAACCGATCCTCAGCAAAATGGACATCACTGTAACTGAGATCAGAGAGGACAGAGTTCCATGAGAAACTAATTGTCACACTTGGGTCAGCTACCCGGTACATAGTCTTGCTCTTTGATCCGAAAAACTTGTTGAGTCAATAAGTTGCACCAGCTTTCTTGTGACGCAAATAAGTTTCAGTCTTTCCTTGAGGGATGAAACACTGGATGACAGTTTCCTGTTTTAAAATAATAAAGAATTAGAGAAACTATGCAGGAAAACATGAAAGGAACCATAATTTAGATATTCAAAAGGCAATGAACAACAACAAATTACAAAATCTAATCAATATATTATGTTGTTAAAGTAAACATCTTTTTAAAGCCAATACGTGAATGAATCTTAGCCGCTAATTATCTAAACTAATATTCTAAAAAGACATCATTATCACATAATTCCAACAAAACAATTATATAAGCTAATATTCGTTAAAGATTTCGGTTTATACCTCTTCATCGATGAGAAGCATTTTGAGTCTGATAAGCAACTTTGTCTGAGGATTCCAAGCCTCCCAAAAGTGGATCAACCGAAAACCGAACCTCGCCATCATGAGGCCTAAAAGTCACGTCTTTGAAGGTAATCACCTCCCCTACGTTCTCGGAGACAATTGCTTTCTCTTTGGCGGCGGAAGAGACAGGCACTTTGCCCCCAGCGGCGATGTTGAGACCGGAAGAAGCACCGCTTTTTTCGTTTGGTTTGATCGCCCTAGAGTAGACCGCTGCTACGCCTTTTGATTTCGTTGAGATGAGATGGTCGGAAGAGACACTGGTTTGACCGCCGGATTTGACCGGCCCAGAGGGGACTGCCGCTTGTCTGTTTGATGACATTGAGTTGGAGTGGACGTCATCGTAATGTATAATCGTGGAGATAAGAAAGCTTCTGATGGAATAAATCATCGAGTAAGAGATTCTTATATAGAAGTTAAGGTGGAGAAAGTGAAAGGAAACCATCAATGAGAATAAAGAGTGTAGAGGAGTGGGGAATAACTGTTTGTTAGTGAGTTGAGGATTGGTGTAACGAAGAAATCGAAGAAGACGAAGAGAAAGGGTCTCTGATTCGATTTTGCGAGATTAGGGGTTCTTCATCGCCGAAAGGGTAAATGGAAAATCGTCATCATATGGGCTAGACGGAGAAATAAATCATATGGGCTGGACGAAAATATTTGTAGCCCAAGTCGCGAATATCATAACAAATTCGGTGAAACAAATTCAAGCCACTCGAAACGCAAACACTTGCTGACCTGGCTGAAATTGAGCGCTTATTGGCCGAATATAATTGCTGACATGGCATCATGAGGGTTGAGTATATCCCCCTTTTAATATTAGTGTGATATAGTTTTAAGTGTTTATAACCAACTGTCTACATAATCTTCATCCATTGTTCATGTAATTATGTGTATGACACCATATATTTATTATTTACAGTTGTTCAATTGTTAATGTGGATGTTATTTTCTGGACAGACTTTATCTTAAATGTACATATGAACATGGTTTAGATACAGATCATATGAATGTAATTCCCAATCAATTAGGAACCACGTCCAAAAACCACAAAGAAAAAAAAATATAAGCATTAGAGTAGGAAAACTTAGTTGATATGAAAAATGTGATTTTCTGATCTTGCTATGTACTTATGAAAAGTACAATTTTGTGCTTTTGACATAAAACACAATTTTCAGTTAAGCAAGAACAATTTTAGTATAAGATGCACTTTTACAGTTTGATGAAAGATGCAATTTTATGTTTTTAGTGGAAAATGTAATTTGTGATTCTTATGTTTGTTTTATAGTTTTAACAGGAAATGTGGTTTTAGTTATAAAGGAAAAAATGGTTTGATAGAAAATATGATTTTTTAACTGAAGATATGAGTTTTAGAAAATAATAATGAATAGAATAGTAAAATTATTGATTATATTAATGAAGTACTAAAGTAAATTCAAATAGTTTAATTATTTTCAATATGTATCATCGTATCTAGTATTTGTTAAAGCATGTGGTAAGGGTGGTCGTTCGGATACCCTTTCGGATTCAGATCGGGTATTTCGAATTTTTGGGCATTACGGTATAGGGGTTTAGTATCCGTTCGAGTATTTCTGAACTTCGGGTCGGGTTCGGATATTTCTAGTTCCCTTTCAATTATTTCAGGTCGGGCTCAGATATTTACCTTTTAAAAAATAAAAAATTTCATTGCTTATTTTTTTTGTATTTAAAAATATATCTTTATTTTAACTGATTTTTTTAATTTTTAATATGACGATTAATATTTTTAGAAACTAAATTTTAAAAACAAAAAAGACACTAACTTGATTGTTGTTTTGAAATTTTGGATGCAACTTTTATTATTAACGAAATAAGAGCTCGACATTCATTTTAAGTGAGTAGCAAATCACTTTATCCGAAATTGTATATATTTATATATAATCTGATCTTCAGCCATGTATAATATTAATATAAATATCTTTAAAAAGTTCAGAGGAACAAACTAGAAATATATGGTTACGTATGCATATGTTTGGTTATCTTCCATTTGGGTTCGGACATTATCCGTTCGGGTTCAGATATCCAATCTTTTCTAATTCAATATCCGTTCGGGTTTTTTGCTATTTTGGTTCGGATGTCTGTTTAGATTTTTTCGATTCAGGTATCAAATAAAGTCCCCACCCTAGCATGTGGGTTCTCAGTCTCTATCAAATGCCAAAACCAATTCAGTTATATTTATAAATGATGTTGTAGCTAAGTATGGAACTGAAAAATCATTCTTACCACGAACTATGCAATTAAATCAATATATTCCCTAAATTGAGTTGAAAAGAAGTAATTGCTCAACAAGACTTAAATAAATTAGTATTTATCATGTCTTTTACCACCTGTGTGCACCACTAGTTCACAACGATCCAACACCGTCTAACATCACTCTACAATATTCCAACACATTTTGGTTATGTACTTTTCTTTGGCGTTTGGTTATACTACGTTTCTTTCACGTTTGGTTAGTGTAAGGAATGGTCCTTCTCGTCTGGTTCCTCTTTGACCAGAAGTCATTGTTCAAACACTCAGACACTATGGAGAGGGGAGGTTTGAGCTCTAGTGCTCCATCCTCCGAGAATTTCTGGACACTGATTTATCGAGGGGCAAGTAACGATAACCCACCACCACCTCTTATTTTTATTGTTGTTTCCATTAGCAGAAGCCATTAGAAATCAAAATCACAGATTTTTCGAATTCTCAAAACCCTAAAAGCTTAAACCTTTTTTAGAAAAAAAAAAAAGTTGACGAGTTAAGAGTCTCAAAAAAACAAAGTGTCATTTTTTCTCTTCTCTTGAAAGAACTGGTCCAAACAAATTGTCGAACAGATGGTGCACGCCGGCAATTTGACAAGGACATATGTAAGCGCTGACTTAACTGAATCAGAAGTGTGATTACTTAAATTGTAGATGGGTTAACCCTTAACAGTAACTAGATTTTGCGGGTGTCTTGTTATTGTTATACGTGACTAACCTTTGTGAATGCATTCAACTTGATTCTCCTTGTTTGTATTGTTGATGCATACTGTTTTTTTTTTAGGTTTGATTACCTTTTTCAATTTTTTTTAGTTTCTAAATTTTCTAATTTATGTGACTTGTTAACGTTTTTAATTGTGTTAAATGACTAAACTTTATAAACGTTAAATGAAAATTATTATTCTTTTAAATGTACTTTATAGTAATCATCAATTTTTAAAAAAAAAATTATTTTGATTTTAAATATGTATATAGAGTTTACATTTGATTTTATAAGTATTTTAAAGAAGACATGATTATATTGGGTCATTTTCATATATTTTAAATTTGGCCCAAATAACATAGTTTCTCATGACATAACAAACTTCTAATTTTGAAATAATAACATAATTTCAAAATGTTTCGGAAAAAAAAAAGAAACTAAGGTTACCGACTTTTCTAGTTCTCTTGACTTTTCATTCTGTCTTATCTTTTTATCTTTACCAAAACTCTTGTCCGCCGTGTGATATAGAGATTGAATTAACACAGAAAAATCTATATAGAAACCGTGAACAATGTTTATACAGCAGGAGTAGAAAGGTATGACAAAGAACATTGGTTGTCGCATTAATTTTAACACCCTACAAATACAATAACCAAAAAAGTTACTATTATAGTCAAGTAACGTCGTGCATATATATAGAGTAGTTACGTGCACTAATTTATAGAGTAAAATTTGTTGTTTTGATTGGCAAGAATGCATTGACTTTTTCTTTTGTAAACTTGAATCCATTGACTTCTCTCCAAAACTTTTTTTTTGTTTCCAAGAGTGAAGCAGCTTAACATGGATTCACCAAATGGGTTTCCATGGTTTTAAAACCTTATGGAGTGTAACATTTTCTATGGGCGCAGCCGCACAGCCATTTTCTATGGGCGCAGCCATTTTGATGGGTGATGTGAGAATGTGATTGTGCATTGAGTTTATATGAGGAAGATGTGTATTTATAGGCAAACGAGCACACTTAGTTAGGGAATAGGCTAAATTTATGGGAGATTATAATGCATATACATCAGTACATTTATTTTAAGAATATTCCTTTTAAAAAATATGCGAATTTTGTATATAGCAGTTAGATATAATGGCATGCAATCTAAACAAAGATTTGCATATAGTGAATCACGTAATGGATCTGTATATAGTCAAGCACGTAAAGAAATATATAATTCAAAGCAACCAATCAAAACACAATACTCCATATGACTGTCAATCACGTAATCAAACTTATTTGACACGTAAATATTGTTTGAATATTCGCAAGATTTTTGGTGTCATAGCATCATAGTTAATATTTTTGTTTACTTTCAAACTTTCACTGTATGTAAAATCTGCACCATTCAAAATACCGAACGTGTTTTAATTAAACCAAATACATGATCACGTGAAATGCCAATCAGACAGCCTCTGTTTTATTTAACACATATTAGTAAAATACGTATAGAACTGCATCAATAGCATAATATATGTGAATTAAAATTTATGCATATATTGAAATTTATATATGTTTTTATCTGGTTCAGTTTGTAGGATAAGATGCCGATGTGTATATTGTCTAAGTATTACATGTTTGATTTTAATTGTAAAATATAATCCAATATCGGCATGTATAAAGCTTGTAGATCATATTAATGGGCTTCAATTATATCTTATATCTTATGTAGGCCTGGTTGAAATTAATATTGTAATAGAGTGGCATAAGGATGTAATTTTGTGGAAAACTTAAGACAAAGAACAAAGTGTACTTCTGTTTAAATAGATTAGATTTAATTTTGGAACAAAATATATTAATCTTAAGGGACCTACACAAAAGTGAACTAGAGCTTGTTTGTTTATCAAGAACAAACTGCTATATGAAAAACAAAATATAGGGAATCAAACCTTAACGCATCTCCAAAAGACACTCTATAACTTCAAATATAGAGTTTTTTGCTTTAAAAAAAAACTTTTCAAAACTTCAAATTTGAAATTTCATCTTTTTATTTGCAATTTGATCCTTACATTTATATATCTTATTTATAATTCTTAAATACTTTTTTATTTATCATTTTTATCTTTGAAAAAAATTATATCTCACGAATCTTCAAATTCATTTCTATAAATTAAAATTTACACATAAAATTAAATAAAAAATTAAAATAAAATTTATATTATTGTTTTTCTATTATTCATTTCTATAAATTTATATTATTGTTTCTATATTATCCATTTCTATAAATTCTACGTAATTTATGTTTTTTTTTAATATAAAACTCACATTTAAGGTTAAAATATAAATTTAAAAATTAATTCTACAATAAGATATTAAGACATGATTAAAAACAATCTAAAACCAACATATACCCAAATTAGGGATATTCAATATGCTAAAACTGAACAGTACCGAACCGAACATAAATAAATAATATGATTTTGTTTTGGTACATGTCATAAAAATCGAATGGGTGTAATTTTATAAAAATCATAGAATTTGGATATTATTTGGTTTATAACCGATGAAACTGAACAAAATCGATCAAAAGTAGAAAAATGTAAATCCCCTATATATTTATAACAACGCATGAATGTCTATTTGTTATATAAGTTGAACTATATTATAATTTTTAAATCACTTGGACACTTGAACTATAATTAAACAATTCACTCACACTAAGGTTTCTTATTTTCTTAGTCTTCTTTTTTTATCTTTTTGTTTTATTTTAACATTGACTAAATTAAATTAAAGATTATGAATTTGAGGGACAAAAATTAGTTGAAATTCTTTACACCTTTTTTATCTTTAAACAAACAGATTTGTGTTCAATAAAAGACATATTAATTTGATAAACACTAAATATGGAAGAATAGAAAAACTTTTCTTTCGTGCCTCTGTTTTATTTTTTTTTTCAAAATTAGAGCTTTGATATTAATTCTAGATTTGATTATTTTATTAAATGATAAAAGCATTATTTTGTTTTTCTATTCATTTCTTTAAATATATAATATTTTTTTGATAAATGACTTTTTGACAACATGACTCTTAAATTCGTATAACATATAATATGATCTCTCTTAAATTCGATATAATATGATCTCAAACTAAATAATTATGTTTTTTGGTATAAAACTAAATAAACTGAAAATCGGTGGTATATAAACCGAATCGAAGTAAATATGGATTTAGAATAGTAGTTATATTTTACTAACCGAAATACCCAAAAAATGAACCAAACTTAAACCAACACGATATCCGGACTGAACGCCCCTAATCCAAATGAACCAAACTATTGTTTTATTCTCCAAAACATAATAAAAATAACAACTTTCTTATCTAGTATTACATTATATAGGGTCATTCATTAATAGTAAAATTTGGTAAAGTTGATTTTTCTGGGCTATATTTTTACATTTGGGTTCTAAAAATTGAATATGAAAAACAAAACAAAAAATGAAAAGTAAAAAAGAAGACGAAAAAATAATTTAAAGAGCATAATATGAAAACTGAAGAAAGATAAATGGAACGAAAAAAAGAAAGAAATTAATGAGGCATAAACTGTTAAAAATGAGGAAAGATCTATATTAATGGAAATAGAAGTGGGTACTTGGAAGCGGAATCGTATGTAAACACATAAAAAAGAATTTTGAAAAATTACATGTTATATATATACATATATAATATATATAATATGTAATAAATTTTATAAAACTTATAATAACTAAAAATACATGATTCTAATTAAAATAAAATATTTATTTATTTATAATAATTTTAAATGATTTCATATTATAATTGTGAAATACAAATCTCATAAGCTTCCACAAGGTTTCGTTTCTGGTTCCAAAGTGTGAAGCGGATTTCTGATGAAGCTTACCTGCAACATTAGAAAAGATCGAAGAATGAAGAGATCCAAAAAATAAGAGGAGATTAAAAAAAAAGTGATTGATCAAGATGAAAAAGAGAGATTTAGTGACATATTAAAAGAGTCATAAAGATATTAGGTTAAAAGTTTAATGGCATAATCCATAAATAAATAGATTTGTGTAGGTTTAGTTGGGTTTTTTTTTGTTTTTTACTTTAATTTCAAGTTATAAATAAATAAATAGGAGTATTGTTGAGAAGGGTATAAGGAAAACAAAATAGGAGTAGGAGTATTTGAACAATTGATTCCATTTTTATTAAACAATCAAAAATAAAAAAAAATTCAGTTTAGATGTTTCATTTGTATTGATAAAAATACCGTTCTAAATAATATTTGAATAGATGATTTAGATTTTAGATATTAATTTAAACCATTATTCCGATAGAGATTAATAGACGGCCAACGAACAACCTTTAAACCCCAATTATTTTAACTTCGAGTGGTAGAAAAGAAAAACATTTTCTTCTTGCGACTGTACGTTAGAACAGCTTCTCTGATAACAAACAGCCCAATTTACAAGTATCTAATCTATCAATTTAGGATTCTGTTTGAATTCTACGCATGTTTTTAATTTAGACCTATTAAATATTAAATATGTTGTGACTAAATATTATAAAGACACGCTACTTATACATTAATATGTTTAACATGTTTATAAGCCGGATCAAATGAACCAGCTACGCCCTATTAGTTTATGCAATGTTTGTTACAAAATAATGTCTAAAGTTTTATGTCAGAGGTTAAAAAAAGTTATACCTGATATGATCTCAGAAACACAGTCAGTCTTTGTTGCTGAGAGACAGATCTCTGATGATATTATAACTACTCAAGAGATGTTTCATTCCTTAAGAACTAAACTGAGTGGACGTAATAAGAGGATGGCCATTAAAAGAGACATGGGCAAGGCGTATAATAGGATGGAATGGTCCTTCATCGAGGTTGTTATGAGGAAGATGGGTTTTTCAGAAATCTGGATAAAGTGGATAATGAGATGTGTAATATCATTCAAGTATAAGATCCTAATGAATGGCCAGTCAAGAGGGAATATTTTCCCAGAGAGAGGTCTTCGGCAGAGAGATCATATGTCCCCTTTCATTTTTATTCTATGCACGGAAGCGCTCATTAGCCTTCTAAATCACGCAGAGAGTCCTGGGAAGATAACATGGATGTGCATCACGCGTGCGTGTCCTTCGGTATCCCACCTTCTCTTTGCTGATGATAGCATGTTCTTTTGTAGGGCGGAGCCCGTGAATGTGAAGAAGTAATGAAAGTAGTCAGGAAATATAATCAAGCTCCAGGTCAATGAATTAACTTTGACAAATCATCTTTACTCTTTGGTAAGAGAATCGGCCAGGATGTCAGGCAGGAGGTTAAAAACACACTTGGGATCCAGAATGAAGGAGGGATGAAAACATACTTAGGTATACCAGAGGACATCAGTGCGTCCAAGTGCAAGTTTTTTGCCTTTCTTAAGGACAAGTTAAGGAATAGAGTAAATGGATGGACATGCATGTTGCTATCAAAAGGTGGAAATGAAGTTATGATAAAGTCCATATTGCTAGCCCTACCAACATATATAATGTCCTGCTTCCAACTCCTGTTAGAGATATGTGAAAATTTAGCTAGTGCCATTGCTCAATTTTGGTGGAGTTCGAACCCCCCTAAACGAGTTATACATTGGTCAACTTGGGATAAATTATGTTTATCTAGAGAGGAAGAAGAGATTGGTTTTAGAATGCTTCATGAATTCAACCTAGTCTTGCTAGTAAAAAAAGTGTGGAGATTGGTGCAATACCCAGATTCTTTGGTAGCTCGAGTCTTGAGAGACAGATATATTATCGGTCGAGCTCGCCTTTGCGTTAGCTTACTGTCAGTAGTCCATTGTGTGTGTGGACTATCATATCGGCGGCAAGGGAATTATTTTTGTTAGGAGTTAGACAAAAAAATACATTCAGGCTATGAGGTGAAAGTATGCGAGGACCCTTGGATTCCTACCATGCAGCGAGACCAGCATCCCCATGTGCACAGGTTTTGCATCCGAGCATGAGAGTGGGTAATCTAACTAATCAAGAAACAAAGACTTGGGATGTGGGCCGTTTGGAGAACTATGTAGCTGATGATGACATATCTCTCATAAGGAGTATGGCCATAAGTTCAACACACCGTCGGGACACTTATTGCTGGAGCTATACAAGGAATGTAAAATACACAGTCAAATCTGGATACTGGGTTGCACGAATATATTGATGGAGGAGGAGGCTGACGTTTGTGAACCTAATATCACAAAACTTCAAGCACATGCTTGGAAGGTTAAGGCACCCCAAAAGATATGTCATCTTATTTGGTAATTAATAACAGATCACGTGGATGTTACAAGTAGATTAAACTACAGATATATGAGATGTGATAATCACTGCTCACGATGTGGGGGAACTAGAGGAATCAATTACACATGCGATCTTTCAGTGTCTACCGGCAATGCAAGTTTGGGCCTTATCATCTACGCCCACAAGTCCTACCTTGTGTCCCTTAGAGAACACCTTTTCTGGAGGAATAATGACATAATGGAACCAGAATTGGACAAGGATCCCTACTCCTAGCTAATTTGGTATATTTGGAAGACACATAATGATAAGATATTTAGGGAAATTGATAAAGATCCATTGGAGTTAGCTCGTTATGTAGAGAGTGAGTGTCAAGCGTGGTGCCAAGCCAATGAGCATATTTTGTCCCCATCTCAAGGAACCATAGATGTGGAAAGCCAGGTCATAAGTCTAGGAAACATATGTATGGTGGATAGTTCATGAACTGATACAGCTCAGTTCAGTGGATGTAGCTGGGTTTGGAATGATAGCTTAGGAAATATCCAGTTAATGGGATTTCGCAATTTTAATAGAGTGAAGTCTACTTTGCACTCAGAGTTGGAAGCACTGCGGTGGGCAGTGGATAATATGCTTCAATATTCGCCATGCCAGAGCTTTGAGACTGTCTGGAAGGAGATGATTGCGATGCTCAGGAATCTCCATGGATGGCCAAGATTCTTAACGGAATTGGAAAAACTTTTGGCTCTTAAATTTTCTTCCCAGATTTCAAGATCTTTTATGTTCCTAGAACGCAGAACGAAGTCTCTAATTCATTAGTTAGGATTACTAGATCTTTCTATCGAAATCTTATGTATGTTGGTTGTTTTATTCCGGTTTGGATTCGCAGACCACCTCAATCTTGAGTAATAGATCAGCTGTTTGATGTAAAAAAAATAAGAACTTTAATGTATTTAGATAATAGATAATAATATCAAAGACGTTCATCGGATTTCATCGCTGTACCTTCATGTTTGTTTCTGGTACATCGTAATATCGTATTGGATCCGGCCTCCCGTGTAGGGATCTCAGACTCATCGGATCGCTCAGATCATGGCGAAGCTTCCATAGAGAGCATCATGTACAGTTTCGAACAATCTGGGTTTCTTCGGTTGGATTACTAATTGGAAGTTTAGATTAGAATATGTTTGCCTTCTATTTCTCAAGGGAAGTTGACTTAAGCTTTTTAGTGATTTATTGCAGGATTCAACAGAGAGGCAGTGGCAACAACTTAGAGCATGATAATCTCCTTTTCAAGTTTCAACGACCATCATGAGTTCGAGACTCCATTAACACTTTACGTTTTTTCTTTTATTTTTCTATTTTGAGTGGAGACAGCTCTGATGTCTTCTGATTTGGTTATGGTTCTATAGGTTCAAAGCCTAGAACTTCATCAGTGTCTAGCACGGAAGACAATTAGAGATCCTTTAAAAATGTTTTGGGTTAATGGCTAGAGAGTATTTTCCTTTTGCGTCCATTTGTGTCTATGTTGCTTACATGGATCTGGTTTAGTATTTTTTTTTCAGAACTTAAGCTTTGACAACCTACATTATCGAATATGTAAACGATCTTATACAATTTAAGTGTTTTCCTTTTGCACATGTTTGTGTATCAAGACTCTAAAGTTGCTTACATGGAGCTGGTTTGGTATTTTCAGAGCTTTGGCTTTTACGGAGCTTTGGCTTTTACGGTAAACTGGTGGTTACTTTTGTTTTATCAGTAGCATGGGGCTGAATTGAAGCCTAATTACTCTATTTTCAAGCTGTGTAATATCAAAATTTTCCTGCTGCTAACTCTCTTTCTTCTTTGATTTTGATTAGCTATAAAACCTTTGATGCCATGTGTTCTCTCTTTGATACATTTGTTCAATCGACACTATAATATTACCTTTAATATTATGAACAAATTTAATTTTTCATTAATGGCATTATTATCTTTTGTTTTCTGAACTTAAATAACTATATAATTAAGTACAATCAATAGCTATGGCCCAAATTTGTTAATTAAGTAAATGAGTTATGTTTATATATAATTCATTTCATAGTCCATAAGCCTTTTTGATAATAACAATAAGTCAAAATCTGCATTAACTTTAAAAAAATTGTATATGATATTAAAATTTTGTAACTAAATAATTTTACAAATTAATCACAAAACTTAATTGAAAATATATTTGTTAAATATATAATCTTACTCAAGTACAAATTTCAAGTACAACAATTGTTTTAACTTATTTACAAAGCTAAAATGGTTGTCTGAAACATTGTAAATGTTTTTTTCATACTCACATAATTGAATTTGATCATGATTATGTGACATTTTATATCATCAAAAAAAAACTTTTGATCCATTTATAGATAAAACAATAAAGATGGTACCCGCGCTTTTTTAAAAAGAGAAGGTCAAAAATCTAGTGTGTTGTTAAATGAGTTGATCTTAAACGGCTATAGCTTCATTAACATTAAGGGCCTGGCTGGTTCAAACGCAACGGTTGTGATTGCGGTTTCGAGAGTTTGCGGATGCGGATGGTTGCAATTTCTAGCGGTGTTAAGAAATTTGTACGACTGGTAAAGAGGTTAGAAATTGGTGCATTTGCGGGATACTTATGACTGGTTAACTACCAAATGTAACAACTATTAAATAATAAATTAACAGTATTTATAATTTATATAATTATCAAAAAAATTAAAATTGTTACAAAAGTCAAGAAGTAACGTATAAAAATTGAAGTGGATCCCATGTCATTTATTTCTTACAGTAAAACTTGTCGAATTTTCATCCTATATAAGATGTTGTTAAGCATTCATTTTACGTTGCCCCTTTCGAACGATAATAAGATCATTTCTTTCTAGTTCTTGGTATTTTTCTTCTCCTTCGTTATTATTTACTTTCTGTTCAAATCCTATATTATTTACGTATACATAAATACATTAATAATAAATAATTGTATATTTATTATAAAATGAATCAATACGATATAATTATAACAATAATCATATTTTTATAATAAATATAAAAGTTATATTAATAAAATTATACTAATCATTTTCTAAAAAATTATAGAGAATATTTTTGTTTACAAATTCTATAATATAAATTAAAATATGATATATATACATTGGTAATTTTATTATTTTAATTTTAAAAATTAATTGAATATTTTATTTTCATATTTCTATAATGTTTTGGGAAAAAAAAATTTTTTTTCATCTTCCCGCAATTGTCCGCAACCGCAAACGCTAGTTGGAACCAGTTTTTGAATTTTAGAGGTTTAAAACATTTTGAAGCGATTTATAGCGTTTTTTTGTGATTGTTACAAAATGCTACCCACCGCTATCAACTGCAAAAGCTGCGTTTGCGGCGGCTAAACCAAGCCACAATCGTTGGCAGCAGTAAGTAGCTCCACGAAAATAATATTTTAAAAATAACTTCACCTGAGCATTATAAGAAGCTCCAAGATCTGCAAGCAACACTTCCATTAACTGCAGTTCACAAGTTGTAACCGCATATCTCGAAACCTGGCTCTAGAAAAATTAGATATCCATATTTCGACCCACTTTTATCAGGTTACATTATAACAACTCAGTTGCTTTACATGAACTGTTTCAGAAACTCTGTAGCCACGAGTCTTCCTCTGGTGTTCACTGATATCTTCAACTCGCTTATTTCTTTCTCAATATCCTGCAAATTTTCGTGCTACAAACAGTTACATTTCCAGTTTTAATCGGAGAGTACCGAGGAGATTAGCATGTTGGAGGATATCATCGAAGTAACTAATTTCTTTTTGATTCTTGTAGAAACATTTCAATAGCTAGGCCAACTATTCAGAAAACTACTTCCCATTGTTACTACCGTGAAAAACGGCACAAGGTATAATGAAATATTAGGTCTGGAGAAAGACTTGCCTCCATAAACTGAATAATGAAATCGATTAGCTTCTGTTTCTGCATCTCTTCGCAGTGGTAGTTTGTTATAAGAAAGCTAATGTCATATCCCTGTTCAAAAGACCAACAAGGAAACCAAATTGAATGGGATCAGGGAATAAATTATCACATAATAAACAGTAACCATTTGATCTAAGTAAAGGCATTTCCATAGAGTGAGATGAATCACGATTTGTAAAAAGAAGTTCCCAATCCTGTGTGGTTAAATACATATAAACCACTTAGTGATGCGTTTGGCAAATATATATATATATATATATATATATATTACAGAGGAGGGAAAGCAATATTAGAGCTGGAAGATAAAACTCACAAGTAGCTACGTTTAAATTAAGAATAAGGTCTACCTGCACGGGCTTCCTCCTCAGTACTTGAAAAGCTTCTGCCCTCATGGACAAGAATCTAAGGAACTTTTTGGTTAGTATATTTTCAAGTTCATCCGCTTGTTTGACCTACAAATTCAAGAAACACGTATTGAAGACGTTATCTCAGGAGAGTGAATGAAAGGAAACGGTGAAAAAACAATATAAAGCAAAGGCAAAGATCAACTGCTACCTTGAGGCTTATCCGGAGTGAATTTATAGATGTTTCTATCAAACACTTTTCAGCCTCATTACGGCATATCAAAACCTGAAAATTCAAACATAAAAAATTTAGGAACCTAGTAAATAGAGAGCGACGCATCAATGCCAAAACCGAGAGAGAAACAAATAAACTACTTACAGGATTTAGCAAAAGTTCAGGGCTCGTCCTACAAAAACATGTCGCCGATCATAAGATCTACTAGTTCAAATTACAATGGCACAAGAGCATCCCATGCATCTTTTTGATACAAGCTTACTTACTTTAGTTCAACCTCTGGTTTATTATGCCTTTCAACTTCTTGACAAGGAAAGTTCTGAAATATAAACGCTTTAAGGAATATATACAACGTAAAACTGAATCTTACAAGGACTTTACATGACCCCTTTCACAGGAACAAAAAATGCATAGTTTTCAACATTAAATATTGCGAGAGTAAAAGCGAATGATGGTGCATATCCCTAATCATCAAGTAAACAACCTAAACATGAAAGTAACAGAAGTCAAACATGGATGGGGCAGAGGGGAAACAAAGAGTCTTTTACTGTTTCCTTTAACCATACAAATAGGACACTTTGAGCGAAAAGCGTTCGTACCTGTAAGCACATGGCAGCCTCGAGGGTATTCTTTATGCAGGCTAGATAGAGCCGTAGTGGATTTTCCTGGATGGAACATCAAAAAACTATTAACGATGTTATGCAGTAACTCAGTAGACATGTCAAGTAAGCTCTTACCATGTTAAGGTGCCTCTTAGAAACGATGTTCTTCTACTTAAAGAGTTTCACTAAAATTAGGAATTTATTTTGCCTTTTGATGAATCGTTACGTCCTGGGGAAAAAGGTAGCACAAGCATAAACATGAAAGCATCTTTAGGATCAAATGTGTACAAGAAAGCTATAAAAAAAAAGATAAGAAGAGAACAAAACAAGACTGAGCAAAGCCAATTACGCGCTGTGAAGGATCGAAGAAAGCTTACAGAGCTTGGAAGAGAAACGCATTGCCCAGGAGAAGAAAAACCCTAGATCAACGTCAGTGAAATGCAGTTCAATCCCAGATCTTTGAACGGACTACGAATGCAAATTGTTGAGAAACCCAAAAGACAAAAACAAACAATCAGTCTCTAGAGATCGGAGAAAGCATCTATTGAATTGAATCAGATTTAAAAATCGACGCTGTAGCTCACAAGATCGTACTAGCGAACGAATTATTCATTTGGTTGTATTTGTATCCTTCCAGTGTTTATCAAAACCGGATCCGGCCGGTTCTACCACGACGTTGATCCATATCCGGTCCGGTTGTTCAACACCAGTGGCCCGGATGGAACCGCTGAGACGGGCAATCCCGGTTTATCTATTTTGCTATATTTTTAGACAAGGCTATCCTTAAATACTACAATAAATAAAACTCTATAAATTCATAATATTAGACCTTTGATATTTTATTAATTTACAAAAAAAATTAGATTTATATATTTTAGATTATGTTTCTATGTATAAATACGAAGAATACATGGTTTTGCCATATATGTATTAATTAATTTTTTTTGATACAAAATTTATGGTGTTCTTATTCGATTATTTAGTGTGTACCGTAAATGAAAATTCATTTTAATTGTACAATGAAAAAATAGCATAAAAGTTTTTAGAAATTTTAAGAAAACATAAAGATAAACTTCATTATAAATAAAAAACAACTATGCAATATATTGATTATATTTATATAAAGTTTATAAAAACTAATTATTAATTTATGTTTACTGTTCGACCATATATTTACATAAAAAATTTCAAAAATTTATTATCTTATTATATTTATCAGATTGTGCGATATTTTCTATTGGTTCAATTCGTGACCGATAAAATTTATTTAATTTATAGTGTTTATTATATCTAGTATTAATTTAAATACCTTCTACTGTATCATAACCATATGTTATTCACACAAAAGTAAAAAAAAAATTATAAAATTTAAAATGGCATAGTTAATTGCAACATATACCATTTCATTTACAAAAAAAATCATATGTTTATTACAAAACATTTAAAAATGATATAAATCACCTTTAAAATAAATCACATATATTACACTAAGATTAAACTAATTATATAACAGAAAACATAGCGATTTTCACATTAACTTAGGATGAAAAATATAGTATATATATATATATATTGTGATAATTAATGGTAATCATGTTTTCCCAAATAATATACTAAGACAATATTAATAAATTTAAAATTTGTATGACTAATTGTTTGAAATGTAATTAAATAAATTAATTGGTTTAGAAAATAATATCCAAGTGCCTAAATTGGTATATATTGGTGTTTAATTGCAATGTATTAGTAATTAGTCGAACAATAGAAGTTTGGTTTTTAATTGATAAATTTATCTTTATCAATTTAATATATTTTAGCTTAAACAAAGAAATACAAATTTTATTATCTTTTTAAATGTAGGCCTATTTTTAAAAAGTATTGCCACCAAAATCAAACATTTTATAAAATTCAAATTAACTTTTACTTCGCTAAAACATAAGAAAATATGTATAAAATTAAATTTTAAAATAAAGAAACCAAATTGAGAAACAAAATTTTATTAATTTCATAATTTTACTATGTTTTCTTAAAATAGTAAAGTTTAAACCTAAAAACTTTCAACATAAAACTAACAAAATCACATATAAGCCTACCTAGTATTTTGCATCAATATAAAAAACTAATTTCCTATTCAAACAAGAACTAATACTAGAAAAAACAATGCCAATTACAAGTTGGAAGACTGATCATCTACACATAAATATACATATACTGATTTCTATTTAACATCATTTTTGTGCATTTTATTTCAGCATCAATAAAACATAGTTAAATCAGAATAAAGATGAAATTAGATCAAGAGACTGCTTGTACTACAATATTGAAAAGACTACAGAAAGATGTAGTAAGAGAACACCATCTTGTTAGCATAGCCATTTATTTAAAGATGAGTTTGCTCCAGTAAAGTACATAATAAAAATATAATTTTATTGGAATTTTGATTAAGAAAACAAAAAAAAAACATGATTCAAGCAATAAGAATCAAAACTTATATACCATCAGATACAGAATAACCATATGAATCATTTTAGAGTAATTCTTTCGAATAGATATTTTAAGTTTTTATCACAAAAATAGACTTCAAAAACTAAAATGTAAAATTTAGAGTTTAAAAATATTTTATATTAATTATTAATAGTTTAATTTAAGTTATTTCATAAAATTTTAGATAGATATAAAACATATTGACTAAATTTGAGTGAGTTTGGGCATGTCATGTTTTTTTTAGATTCTAAATACCCGGATCCGATCCAGATCCGATATGGACCCGAAAAATACGAGTATTTAACAGGTATTAGAATTATAGACTCAAACCGACCGGGATCCCACAAGACCCGATCCGGACCCCACAAGACCCGACTCGGAACCGACCCAAAAAATCATAAGTACTTATATGGATTTAAATTGCCAAGACCCGAAAGATCCGAATCCGACAAGACCTTATCTGAACCCGACCCGAGAACCCGGATGCCCAGGCCTAGTTTGCGCCGGAGTTAAGAAAAAAAATATTGTGTAAACATATTAACTATAAATTGATGTGAGGATGCCACATCATCATTCTAGTTTCTAAATGATTGTGAAGCTGCCAAAATCATCAATATTTTTTTTTTAAAAAAAAATCACTAGTTATAAAAATTATCAACTATTTAAAAAAATTGTTGAAAGGTTTGGATTCTTTATAGTCCATACCAATAGCATTTATTTACAAAACAAATTGCTATAGTTTATATGTGCATCAAAGGATGTGATATTTCAAATTATAGTATTCAATCCATGCTACAATGCATTATCAATTCACGCTTAACTAACTACTAAAAATCATCTTAATCATTAAGAAAAAATATGCTATACAAACAAATCAACAAAATCGATTCAAGCTTACCAAACATTTTGCAGTAATAGAAAAAGTAATTGCATAATTATGTTTTTCTGGGTCACACACTACTCGAATAAGATCTAACACTAAAAAGTAACCATGTATGAAATATGAGTTCGAAGACTCTAATCATCCACATAAAACGTCTTACAAATTAAGAACTACTTCAGTTTCCAATAAAAACATAAAAAGAACTCAAAGGATATTAAAGGTAGAATAGTACCACGGTGTTGTAAACACCAAAAATGAGATTGCATGGTAATACGATATTGGAAACAAACAAAAGAGAAATGTTGCATTATTCTTTTGTTGATACATTTGTCTAGTTAGATGAATTTCAAGGGAGGGTAAACCTTTGAGAATTAAAAGATAGATAATATGTTATGTATCATCTCAATCGTGGAGTTCTAAGCAGTATATAAAGAATTTTTTTTTAAAGAAGAGAAGGAGAACCAAATCAAAAATTGAAGAGAAATGAGAACCAAATCTGGTTTGAAAACTCTTAAAGCATCTTTATTCGGGATCTTCACCGGGTTTCTTAGCGCGTGGGACCTCCAAAATCTTTAAAAAAAGTTATAAAAATACCCAAATCAGAAATTGTTTCTACAGTGTTTGCGGGTCCGACTGACACATGGCGACTCACGGATGATGCGTTTTTAATTTTTTTTTAATCGGCAAAAAAAAATGAGAAACCCAAAAAGGTTTATGTGGATAACGATGCTTTTAAAACATCTTTAGTGGTGCGGTATCTGTAAAAACTCTTTCTGCAATATAATAATAATATATAATTAAAACTTAAATAATATGGCTGTGGAGTATTTGTGTCATGAAAGTGATGAAACGACCATTTTATTCCCTTCTCTCCTCATTTTACAATATTTTATATTATTTTATATTCAGAAGTATGGTAAGAACTATCAGTAAAAATGCTTTTAGGACATCTCCTACCTTTGTTATTTTCACCTCTACAATAGCATTTAGAGGTGAATTTGCTCCAATCCACCCTTATTTTTTTCTCTATAATAGAGATCTTTATTTTTTCTTCTATTTATAGACGAAGAAATAGCATTTCCCTATTTTTTACTCTATATTTGAAAATTGCTATTGCTATTTTAGAAGAATACATTGGAGCATATCCCATCTTTATTATAGAGTTCCTCTATTTTAGAGGTAAAAATAACAAAATACATTAGAGATGGTCGTAGGCCATCATTAATGAAGCTTTTCAATAAAATTTTGAAAATTAAAAATATTTAGAAAAACAAGAAAAAGAGGAAATATATTAGAAATCTTTTGAATCATTTCTCTACAAATGTAGTTTTACTGAGAAGCGATATATCATTTTCCTTATGTGTGTTTTTTATGGATTAAGATGATTATATTTAAGAAAATCATAATAACAAAATTGAAATATATTTGTGAGGTAATTTATTAAGATATCAGCTCTTTGCTGATGCTCTTATAGAAACTTTCTCTCCACATGTCACTATCTTAGTACATCTCTTTCTAAATATCCTTATCCAAATAGATTTACTATTTAAAATAAATTAAAACTTAATCAGTTTACTAAAATAATAATATTTAATTTTTGAGAATCTTCTTTTTAGAGATTAAGCCTGTGTTCGGATACATGTTAGGCGCTAGTCGGACGGTCGAGTGTCGCCTAGTGCCTAATGAAAAAGCCAGGGATTAATCGAAAATTATGCAAAGTAGAATTTTAGGGTTTTTTTATAAATAGATACCCTTCTTGAACAAATAAATAGATACCCTTATGTGTAATAAATATAAGACTATCATAAAAATGTAGGTCCGCCTGGTGGTTTTAGACCCATTAATATGGACAACATATCATGGTTCAAGTCTTCACAGTCATATTTTTTAAAAAAAAATCAATTAAATTAAATGAGGACAAAATGACTAGAACACCTTTGTCTTCTTCCTCTCCAAACCCTGCAAAAACCCTAGATTGACTGCCTCTTTTATTTTGTTTTTTCGCTGATTATCCCAAAGTTAGTTTGTTTTTGTTGTTGTTATTACTCTAATATGATAGTTCTACCATGAATCTGAACATTTCAAACTCAAAACTTAAAAAAAAAAGAAGCAATCACCGTTTTTAGCCGCCAACATCCAAATCATGGCGGTCTCCCACCGCCCAGCGCCTATCCTGCTATTACTCGGCCCTAGGCGGCACATTTTCGAACACATGATTCAGCTATAAGGTTATTCTAAGATTTACAGATGAGTGATTGTTTTACATAAAGTAGTTGAGTATTCATTTGGTCAGAAAATTAAATTGTAAAGCTTTTGAAAACTCATATCAATGACTGGAAAATCTGAAATATATCAAAGGTTTAAGCGAAAAAATAGAAATATCTGTAATCTGAAGATACATCCAAGATTCCAAAATAAAATTATTCAGCTGAAAGTTCCTCGGCCACGGAAATCCATTTGGTTTCTACCTCAGCCCAACGAAGTCGTTCATGTACCAATGCGTTCTCAAGACTCTCGTTTGGTGCTTCAGGAAATGTGCTAACTTGGGAAGAGAAGGGTCGATGTAACATTGTAGCTGTATCTTTATTCTTTAGATCTTGTATCTCTTCCAATAGAACATCTCTTTCTTCCATGTCACCATAAAAGTTCCTGAAACTCCCGACCTCTTCTTTTGCTCCTTCCAACTCAATCTTAGTCTGCAGCACTTCAGGTTGATTTTGATACATATCCTTTAGAACCTGCAACATTCTTTAGAACCTGCAACATTATATGTAATGTCAGAAAAAGCTTTCAAAGTGAGTTAAATTTCATTATGTATAACAAGTACCTACAATTACCTTATGTTCATGCAGGAGAGAAGCAAACTCGTCATCCATGAATTCCTCTTTTGGTAAAACACCATCCATAAGGCCTTCAAGGCGAATGATTTTGTCCTCCCTTGTTTGTCCTATGATGACATTGCACTCTCTCTCTCTGATGTTTGTATTGTTGTCCATGTTTCACGATTTGGACCAATTTGTGTTCAAAAATATAGTTATCTAGCTTCTCGTGGTGTGCAAAAAACATGCAAATTTTTTAAAATAAATCAGAAAACAATCAAGTGTCATACCAGTCGGTTAAGTTGGTTCATCTCAAAAGCTTGTTTAGCTCATTTCCCTCCTGATGGATCCTGCTAGAACCCTTTCCACTACATGTAAAGCGTAGAAATCGTCCTATCAATTAAAGGTAACATTATATGAATGTGGAAATGAAAGGTGCCCCGGTTCATACTTTAGGAACTTGGCTTTTGGGTTTTTCTGTCACTTCGGAGTTGTCAATAGGTACTAACTGAAGATTTGGCATGTCATTCATTTGTTGGGCATCATCAAATTTTTCTCTGCATTTACATTTACTATAAAGAAACTCTTTTGTATTCTCATGTGATATTGCATCAGTTTCGGGAAAGGTCTGCACACCTATATCAGCCTTTCTTATAAAGGCTGAAGGCTTACTATATGTAACTTTCAAGGAAGACCTGAACGTCGATCGTCTTTGAGCTATACTTTGGCAAGTTGACTCAAGGATTAATTCATTTGTGGAGGTTAGCTGCTAAAAGCTCGGGTTGTACAGGGAAAACTTTGCTCGTTTGTCTAAACAAAGCACGGTTATGCATCTTTTTGGATGATGTAGCCAGAGATGGGTCCGCTGACTCTATAACTAAATTGTCTCCCTCGGTATTCTTATAAGATGCAGTTGACACTTCCGATTTCCTCAAGCACTTCCTTACTATTTCTTATGGAATCACAAACTTCTCTGGATAACTTTCTTCTTGTGATTGATTATCTGCTTCATCTTCTCTCTGATCTTGTTGATCGTTCGATCTATGTCATCATATGTAAAAAACATCCAAAGTCTGCGAGTATAATAAACTTCATCATAAGGAGTATCTATTTCTTTTGGTAAAGCCATCTATCTCTTTTTCATTCGCTTCTCTGCGCGGATGTTTGAGAATCTTCTACTTCCTTCTGAAATACTTCTCTGTTGTCTTATCAACCATCATGGGTTCTGAAGTGTCTGAAGTCTGCTAAGAAATGTCTGAAGTCTGCTCAGGAAACGCCACAGGCGCGGAGCATGGTAGGTCTACTGTGGGAACCGAAATTCGCACCGTCAATATATTGTATAAATAAGGAAAATAAGAAAACTCTAATCTAAGAAACCACACGCGAAGCAATCAGAACACGAAATAAATACGATAAGAACAATAATAAATCGTAAAGAAAAGAGAGCAAATAGAATCTTATTCCCGAATTCACGTTTGAGCGTAACAACAAGGTAAGGTGCCTGGGCTACAAGAGCTGTCGACGAGATTCCTAATTCTAAAACCCGAAGGCGGCTAAACCTAATTGAGTCGCAGCTCGAATAACAAAACTGGAAAAAATGCCTAAATTGCTCTAAGTGTTAGTTTGCTGTGTTGAAGTCTTTTTTTTATTCCTCTCGTCTTAAACTCCTTATATACTCCCTTCTATGCCGGTTTGCACCTTCCTCTTTTGCCCTTAAGCCGTCATAGTCCAAAAAATGGAAATATTCCATTGTTCCGATCTTCATGATTATCTACGGACACTTTCCATTTATCCGCAAAATTTTACATTTATCCGTGTGTTAACGGGTTATGGGTTCAAGAAATCGTAAGGGGTTATGGGTTCAAGAAATCGTAAGTGGGCCTAAAATCAAGCTTTAGGACTCTTTGGACCGTCTTTTGATTCTTGACGTTTATTATGGTTTTTTCCATAAAAACATTTTCCGCGGTTTTTATCGTAAACCTGACTAATGATTCCATTGGTTAAGCCATGGTTTGCGGGAGGTTGTAATGAAGATAGTCGAGATTGCATGGTTTTACATCGTATCATTATTTCGGAAGATGTCGGACGCTAAGGAAAGACCGTGATACATGCACGTTCGGTCGTTATAGCGACCAAGCTTGTGCTTGGCCTCGGTCGCTATAGTGACCGAGCTTCGTATTGTGCTTGGGCTCGTTGTTTTGAGTGATTGATTTTTTAACGAAGACACGATGTTCTTTGCAAGGATTCGATTTTTACGATTTCTTTTCTGAAGAAACCAAAGATACATATTTTTACCAAAAGTTTCGATACTAACTTCGTCGTGACGGTTTTTGACCCCAACAGTTAGCCCCCAGCTCGTTAGAATCGTGTAGAGATTCTAGTGTGCGTTATGGCGAGTCGGACGAGATAGTTGTATTGGACGAAGTTCGTATTCGTAAATTCGTAAAAGTATCCATACGAGAAGGGAATTTGTATCCAACATATGAATACATATATATTATTCTTTTTTTTTAAATTATACACTTATACCTTTATTAATATTGGGATCCTTTCCTCATTTTCTTCACACCTTTTCTTTCTTTCTCAATTCCATTCTCAATTTTTCTCTCAAGATGGCAAGAAGAGTTCTGATGTTGAGATGACTGAGGCTTCGCCGGCTCCAGTCGTTGAACCTACCTCCGAGCCTAGTTGCATTTCCGGCTACCTTTCCTTCCGCGAGAAGATGGCTCGTCGCAAGGCTGAGAAGGAAGTCATGCGCGCTGGCAACGAAAACCAGCCTCCTCCTGCTGCGATGGACACCCCAACTTCATGAGGTTCCGATCCCGTCGGAGGCCGGAGAGCAGCCTACGACACATTCTCCGGGAGTTCTGACCCATCCCTCGGGGTCGTCGTCGGTTCCGATCGTTGTTGACGACAAGGAGAAGGCTGCTGAGTCGCAGCCTCCCACTCCAGCCATGAAGGAGATCGTTCTAGCGCTGCACGCTCCCAGCACTGCTCAGATTGCTTCTGCCCGGACTCGAAAGAGGAAGTGTGCGACGCTCGCCGAAGGAGATTCTTCGCTGCCGAAGGGATTGCGTATTGCACCATTGCTTCGCGGAAAGGTATAGGCTTTTAACTTATCCTCATGCTTTACCCTATGCTTACTAATACGATTTTATCCTTGTAGTTTGTATCTCTGATCAACGGGATGATTGGCGACTGCAGAACTGAGGCCGCTCGCCTCACCAGGGAGCTCGGAGATGCACAGGGCCAGATATCCGAGTTACGGGCTACGATGACGATGCTGGAGGATTCCCACTCTACTAAGGTATCCAAGTTCGAGGAGAAGATTGGCGAGCTTGAGAGGGATCTTGGGAAGACAGCGAGTGCCTTGATCATAGAGAAGAAAGCCAGAAAGGCTAAGGCTTCGGAGGTTCGTCAACTTCAGCGTCAGAACAAGGCCAGCGAGGAGCTGATGAGTCGCAGCGTTGAAGCCGCCAAGGGTGCTTTGCGCGCCGAGTTTCAGGCCCGTAGGACGGGTTTCACTAAAATCATGAGTTCCCTTGAGCGTGTTTACAGCAGGGACCTGACCTCGGCAAGCATAGAAGGCAGGATGACGGTTATCTGCGCGCTCAAAGGCGAATCTACTCCGTCCCTTCAGTCTGAGGAGGATGACTTATTAGCCCGTAAAGCTGATTGGTAGCCATAGACAGGAGCTTCGAGCTTCTATTGTCTGACTTGCGATCCGAGTGTGCATTGGCGCTATCTGCGGAGGATCCTGAGGGGCGAGGTCTCATGGCTGGAGAGGATGGAGATGAGGGGACCCCGAGCGAGGTAGGTGAAGGAGAGATCTAGGTTCGAGATTGTGGTCTTTGGTTTACGTGTTTTCTGTATTTGCGTTTGTTCCGGCCTTTAACGGCCGTGTTTTTATTTTTGGGACTGGCCGCTTGTGGCTTTGAAAACTTACCGTACTGCGGCTTTTAATGAATGAAATTTAGATTTGTGTTTTTCTTGAGTAAGAAGAAATTCATGAGTTATCATCTCCTAATTTTTTCCAAGGTGGGAAGTGGTATTCGGGGTCCGTTTCGAGAGTTTTTCCGTGATGTCAGGATGTTACGGGTTTTTCTGAGGACGTTTGATATACGCACAGAGGCATGCTTTATGATCTCGTATCTTTGTTATCATGCCTTGAGATGTCAGAGACCAGTGTGCTGGGTTTAGAGCACGACCTAGGTTTACTTCTAGATTTAGGGGGCGCGATGACTAATTCGTCTTACGTATCCCGTTATATTATTTTCAAGTTTCCTAGAAGTGCTGACCAAAATTTTGGATTTCTTTTATAGCGATATTATCCTTGTGTCGGATGTACGAGAGGCATCGTTGTGGGAAGACTTTGTCTGTTTAGGACGTTAGGAGTTCGATGTGATCAGCAACGAACTTGGCGGTTATTACTTGTAGAGAAGCGTGAGTTTTTGGAGAAGAGTTTAATGAGTTTTTGCTGTGGGAAATAATCCTCTTTAGGCGTTTGCGACGTCTCGCAGTGCTAAAAGTTGATTTTCCCTTGTTAATTTTCGAGATTTCATAAAAATATTTTTTTTTTTAAAATCGACCATCTTGATATTTTGGTGGAGTATACGAGTATACGTATACATACCTATTCCCACCCCTTTTTTAGAGAGGGGGGCGGCTGAGTTTGTCTTTCATCAAACTGCCTACGTACTTCTTTTGGAGATCAAGATGTTTCGTAGTTCATTGATTGTGATGTTTTAGTGGTAATATCTTTTGAGATGCATGACGTTCCAAGTTCTAGGAATTTTTGCACCTTGCATATTGGCTATTTCGTAGGAACCAGGTCGGACGACTTTTATAATCCTATAAGGACCCTCCCATTTTGCTCCTAGCTTTCCTGCGTTTGTTCGGCAGTTTTTGGAAGACTTTGCGCAAAACTAAATCTCCTACGTTGAAGCGTTTTATTCCTGAGTTATAGTATTTTGCGGCTGCGTGTTGATAGTTTTGAATTTGGATTAAGGCCCGGTCTCTCATTGACAAAGTCAAGGTTATCCAATAACATGGCGTTGTTGATTTCTTCCCGTTCTGGGAGCAGCCTTCTACGGATTCCAGGAAATTCGACTTCTGAGGGGATCATACATTCCGTTCCGTATACAAGGGCGAAGGGCGTTTCTCCCGTCGCGCGTCTTGGGGTTGTGCGATGTGACCAAAGAACTCCTTTGAGTTCTTCTGCCCATTTTCCTTTCTTTTCGTCCAGACGTTTCTTAAGTCCGTCGAGGACGGTCTTGTTGATTGTCTCGGCCTGTCCGTTGCATTGTGGATATCTGGGAGTTGATTTGTTTAAAAGTATCTTCCATTTCTCGCAGGATGCTTCGAATCGAGTGGAGATGAACTAGGATCCGTTGTCTGTTACGATTTCGTATGGGACTCCATGTCTGCAGATAATGTTTTTCCATACAAAATTTTCGACTTGGACGTCCTTTATGCTTGCGTATGATTCCGCCTCCACCCATTTTGAAAAGAAATCCGTAAGGACCAGCAGGAAATGCTTCTGCTTGGAGTTGTGGAGGGGTCCCACGATGTCCATGGCCCAGCGCATGAAAGGGTACGACTATGTGATGGAAGAAAGTTCTTCTGCTGGTTGCCGGATAGTCGGAGCGTGCCTCTGGAATTTTTCGCATTTCCACGTGAATTTATCGCAATCCCCGATCATCTTCGGCTAGTAGTATCCATGGCGTTTGATCTTTATGGCGAGAGACCTTCCGCCTGAGTGGTTTCCGCAGGATCCGGAATGGACTTCTTCCATTACTTTCCTTGCCTTTCCCCCTCGAGACACATCATAAGTTGTCCGGAAAATTTCCATTTGTAAATTTCTCCGTCGACCGTTACGTAACGAGCGGCTTGGGTTCGGATTTTTCGGGCCGCCCACTTTTCGGGGGGTAATTTTACGTCGATGTTGTATGATCGTATCGCCTCCAGCCATGGTGTGTCACAGCCATATTCAGCCTGTCCTGATTTCTCTTCTGATTGTACTGCGACTTCTTCCTCGTCGCCATCATGATCTTGAATAAGATTGATGACGTTGGGAGGTCCAATGCTTGGATGTTTGATGAATTCGATCGGGATTACTCTTTTAAGTCTTGGATCCGAAATCGATGCCAGGGCCGCGAGGGCATCAGCTTGGGTATTTGTGGAACGAGGAATTCACGTGAGGGCGAAGCAATCGAAATCTTTGGACAGATTTTGAACCAGTTTGAGGTATGCGTCCATCTTTTTGTCCCTAGCCTCGTACTCTCCGATGTACTGGCTTGCGACTAGCTGTGAGTTGCAATAGGCATGGATGTTTCGTATTTTCAAACCATGGGCTAATCGTAGTCCTGCAATAAGGGCCTCGTATTCGGCCTCATTATTCGATGCGTGGAACTCCAATCTAAATGATTGTTCAAGGATTTCTCTGGTTGGCGATGTAAGGCGGATGCCGATGCTGCACCCTTGCTTGGAAGACAATCCATCAACGTGAAGGATCCAAGTCGAATTCGTTGGTTATGGCCTTCGTTGGTAGTTTCACCAAAAAATCTGCGAGTACTTGGGACTTCGTGCTTGTCCTGGGTCGATAATCTATATCGTACTCTCTGAGATCGACGGCCCATTTGGTTAGTCTTCCCGACTGGCTCGGATTATGCAAGATAGTCTGGAGAGGGAAAGTCGTGAGGATGACTATGGTGTGGGATTGAAAATATGGCCGAAGCTTTCGTGCTGATGTTACGACCGCGTATGCTAATTTTTCCATCAGATGATACCGTGTTTCGGCATCTAACAATCTTTTGCTTACGTAGAAAATTGGTTTTGATCTCCGCGCTCCTCCCGGATCAGGACGCCGCTTACGGCCGTCGCTGATACTGCTATGTATAAAAATAGGGGTTCCCCTTCCACGGGTTTTGCGAGAACTGGAGGAGTCGCCAGATAATGTTTCAGCTTTTTGAAAGCATTCTCGCATTCGTGTGACAACTCAAATCTTTTGTTCCCTCGTAGGACATCATAGAAAGGTAAGCACTTAATCGTTGAGCGGGATATGAACCGGTTGAGTGTTGCGAATCTTCTAGTCAACATTTGCACTTCTCGCTTGTTCTTAGGGGACGCCATCCCGATGAGTGCATCAACCTGTTTGGGGTTGGCTTCGATCCCGCGATAAGTAACTAAGTAACCGAGGAATTCGCCTAATGCTACGGTGAATCTGCACTTAGCTGGGTTGAGTTTCATGTTGTGCAAATTCAACCGAGCGAAACACTCCTCAAGATGGGTGACATGGTCGTTTGCGTGGAGGGATTTGACAAGCATGTCATCAATGTAGACCTCCATAGTTTTTCCGAGTTGCTCGAAGAACATCCTATTGACAAGTCTTTGATACGTCGCGCCGACGTTCTTGATATCACTCAAATTACCCTAATGAGTGAATTATTCTCTCAAATAATAGGTTCAGTTGTAGTACTTAGGG
>JABAYD010050619.1:0-13175 GCA_014822095.1 Diplotaxis tenuifolia
GTAGCTAAGCTTAGGGCTTTCACCTACAAAAAGTAAAGCTAGCTATGGTTTTCTCCAGCAAAATAATATCACAAAAACGAGAAAAAAGGAAGGTGTAAGGCGGCTGGTTTGATGGCCGGGCAGAAGGGAAAATAGCTAGGGTTTTTCGGATGAAAAAGGAAATTTGCATGCCGGTTGTTTCTGAGCGTGAGGGTGCGTATGGTGTTGGATTGTCAAGCGGTTTGCGGAAAATGATTCTTCTCGGTGAGGGCTTCGGTTTGATATCTTACTCGTTTTCTGGGTCTTCACGGTTTGAGAGAATGAACGGTTTGAAGTTGCTCCGGAATTAGGGTTTTATGTGGATGTACGGCACACACTAAAACTGGACGTGAAGGCGCGTCGATGGTCAGATTGACAAGCCGTTTGCACCGACGGATTTGTCTCGTCGAGTGCTTTGATTTGATATATTGATCTTCGTCTGGTTCCTCACGGTTTTGGAGAACGGTCTCTTTTAAGTTGTGCCGTCAAGGAAGAAGATAGATGGCGCCGGCTATGATTTTTAGTTTTTAGCTTTTAGGGTAGGGACTATCGTGCTGATAACGTGTTGTGAAAATGCTAGATTGGAAAGGGAAATTCATGTGTTATTATTTATGTATAAAGGTTCTTTTATATAAGGATTACATGACATATAAATATGGAAATTATTCAAATCCTAAACTAACAAGGATTTGGAAGTTATCTAAAACTACATAAAATTGCATTAGGTTAAGCCGTCATTAACTAATTCTCTTGGGCCTGATGAGTCTTGTCTTGTCTTGGTTACGGGTTATCCACATAATGAATTCATAATATATATATATATATATATATATATAATTATGTTTGTTTTTAACCATTTATAGTTGGTTACAAATTGTTTTTCTTATAATTCAATAATATCTGTCTCAATTTGAATTTACTTTCTCGTGTGGCAACTATTAAGGATCCAAACAGAAAAAAAAAAAAGAGGATATGGGATTCGTTTGTTTTTCTCTTTGTAACTCTATTATTAATATTATTATTAGTTTGATTACATAACCTTGGTTCTTCCTTCTAGTTTTCACAACCCGTTTCCAAAGGTTCAAACGTTTGGCATTTTGAGTTCTTCCACCTTAGCCACTTCAGCCTACAGATATGAAGCATGAGAAGTCATTATTTACAAATCAAGCACACATAATCTCCTTTTCGAATAAACAAACTTTGGGCACATTAGCACCATTTGTTGTGTGTTTACCTGCAGTATGTCGTCCAACTCTTTTCTCATATATTTCACCTTAGACAGCTTAGCCCTATACTCCTGAAACATGAGAAGACATTACAGGTCAACTACGATACCTATACGTTTTTAAGCTAAAAAAAAGTCAGATGCATAACACCATTTTTTTTGCTTACCTCTTTGAAAGACTTGGCTTTAGCCAACAACTGTAACATGAGAAAGAAAATTCAGATGGAGAGACAGAAAAAAGAAACAAACTATAACTGTATCCTTTCAAAAAAAAACACCAATTCTTGATTATCGGTTGGACTGCTTTAATTAACTCGTTAGGATAAATAATCAAAGCATGATCATCTGAAGGGAAGATATTAAATGCACACATCAATCATAAAAACAACGGCGCCAATCATAAAACAAACCAAATGATCCAAAGCTTTTATACAGCCACATACGTGAGCGGATCCAATTCCAATTTTTTGCTGATCCCTTTACGCACCTTTTCTTCTCCTGCGAAGAGCCTCTTTATATTTAAGTTAATGGTACTGTAGAGCTTTGGTGATGGTATACAATCTCGGTTAAGCTTAAACCAAGGCAGGATAAGTCAATTGAGCTAATGATTGGAGAAGGCGGTTTAGCTGGTTCAGTTAGAAGGTAAGCTTAAGGTTTATGACCGGTTTAGATCGGCTTAGTTTTGTGATTAATCCCTGAGCTATAAAGGGCATATGTGGTTAACTTCCCCCTCTCTAGTGATCATTAATTCAAGTGTGAGCTAAAGAGGAATTATTCGTTTTGGTTACTTGTACGAAAGAGAGAAAGATCATAGTGAAAACTTGGTGAATTCACCAAGTCGAGACGTAAGGTTGTTACTCGATTCTTGAGGGTCTGAACTCGTATAAATCTTTTTGTCTTTGTGTTCTTTTGATTCTATCTTTCATATGAGTGATTACAATCGAGTGTTGGGTGTGTTCTTGATCGAATCGGAGTTGGATTGATCTTAACAAAGTGGTATCAGAGACGCGTTGAAGCTCAATGGAGGATTCGATGACGAAGATCAAATTCGCGATCTTTGACGGTCAAGGCGACTTCTCGATGTGGAAGAAACAAATGTTAGCTCATCTGTCGATCATGGGATTGAAGGATGCGCTTGAAGATTCTATCCTAGATCCAAAATCGATAAAGAAGGAGGAAGATCCAGAAGCGTATCAAGAAAGGTTAAAGGAAGAAGAAGTCAAAAGACTTGAGCGAGCTGAGAAGGCCATGAACATGTTGATTCTGAATCTAGGAGATCATGTTCTACGGAAGCTTGAAGATTGTACAACTGCGTCTGCAATCTGGACCGCACTTGAGAGGTTATACAATCAGAAGACTCTTCCTAATCGGATGCATATGCAGCACAAGTTATATACATTTAGAATGGTGGATTCGAAGTCGATTTATCAAAACATTGACGAATTCTTGAAGCTTGTATCTGGTTTAGATAGCTTGAAGGTAGAGGTAACGGAGGAAGTTCAAGCAATCTTGCTGCTGAACTCACTACCATCTCAGTACAACTCTCTGAAGGAGACGCTCAAGTATGGAATGGATACACTGGCCATTGAAAGTGTCATGAATTCTGCAAATTCAAAATAGTTGGAACTGGGTGAAAAGCAAGACTCTAAGACGGAAGTTAAGAGTGGAGATGCGTACGTAGCAAGAGGAAGGCCTGAGAAGAGGGAATCACGCAGGAAGAAGTGGAAAAGTAGATCAAGGTCCGGTTCAGGATCGAGAATCACTTGCTGGTATTGCAAGAAAGAGGGTCACAAGAAAGTAGATTGCTTTGCACGAAAGAAGAAACTTGAAGGTAACGAAGATGCCGAAGCAGCTGTAGTGATAGACTCTCTAATGGTTTCAGACACTTGGCATCAAGAGAAGTGGGTCATTGACTCAGGGTGTTCCTATTACATGACCTCGAGAAGAGATTGGTTTGATACGTTTGAAAAAGGCAACACAGGACAACTGAAGCTAGGAGATGACTTCACTGTTGAGGTTCAAGAAGTCGGGTCAATAAAGATCAAGGCCTATGGTGGGACAGTGAAAGTTCTGAACAACGTCAGGTATGTTCCTAAACTTAAACGGAACCTACTCTCGACTGGAACCATGGATAGACTAGGCTTTGATCATGCTGGTGGTAGAGGAAACACTAGGTTTTATAAAGATGGAAAATTAGCATTACAAGGAACTCTATGTGGGACATTGTATTTGCTGGATGGTGAGACTGTGGTTGCAGGTGAAAGCAATATTGTAGTTTCTAGAAAATCTAAAGACGAGACAGAATTGTGGCACAGGTGCTTAGGTTACATGAGTCAAAAGAGTGTGCAGATCCTTGTGAAGAAAGGTATTATGGATAAAAAGAAGATCACTGATTTGAGTTTCTGCGAGAACTGTGTAATGGGTAAGCACAAGAGACTGAGTTTCAACATTGGAAAGCATAACTCAAGTGAGGCACTCAAGTATGTTCATGCTGATCTCTGGGGGTCTCAGAATGTGACTCGAAGCATCTCTGGAAAGCAGTATTTTCTCTCCATCATTGATGATTATACTCGGAAGGTTTGGGTCTTCTTTCTAGAAGCTAAAAGTGAAGCTTTTGTGAAGTTCTCTGAATGGAAGAAACTTGTGGAGAATCAGATAGGTGAAGTGTCTGAGAACTGACAATGGTCTCGAATTCTGCAATAAAGAGTTTGATGGGTTCTGCAGACAACATGTAATAGAGAGACACAGAACGTGTGCTTACACTTCTTAACAAAATGGGGTGGCAGAGTGCATGAACCGCACAATAATGGAAAAAGTAAGGTGTCTACTGGATGAGTCAGGTCTTGAAGAAGAGTTTTGGGCAGAAGCGGTCTCCATAGATGTATATCAGATTAACAGAAGTCTGTCATCAGCTATAGACAGCAACATTCTAGAGGAACTATGGCTAGGAAAGGAACCAAGGTACAAACACATGAGAAGGTTTGGGTCAGTTGTATATGTGCACAACGATCAAGGAAAGCTAAAACCAAGATCAATGAAAGGAGTGTTTCTTAGTTATACGGCTGGAGTAAAAGGTTACAAGATATGGCTTCTAGAACAGAAGAAGTGTGTGATTAGCCGAAATGTCATCTTTACTGAAGATAAGGTCTACAAAGATGAAGTAAAGAGCTCAAATGAAGAAGTAAGAAAAGGAGAAACAATTAGCTCTATAATGGTTGATACGGGGTCTGATAAAAGAAAAGATGAAGTTACAAGAGTTGCTGAAGTCTCAGAAACGCAGGAAGAAGGAGGTGAGTCAGACAGTGAGGAAGGTGAATCAAACGTTGAAGACGTAGGACCTCATGAAGTCTATAATATAGCTCGAGACAGACCAAGAAGAGAGATTGTGCCTCCAGCTAAACTTGGTGATTATGATCTCGCAGCTTTTGTGTTGATAGCAGCTATTGAGGTTAGTCTTGATGAACCAAGAGACTATCAAGAAGCAACAAGAAGCAAAGATCGTGAGCTCCGGAATGGGAGTATGGATGAAGAGATGAGTTCCCTGAAGACAAATAGAACTTGGAAGTTGGTCCAAAAGACCTAAGAACAGGAAGGTGATTGGTTGTAAATGGGTATATAGGAAGAAGCCTGGCATACCCGGAATTGAGAAACCTCGTCACAAATTAAGGCTAGTGGAAAAGGGTTACTCTCAGAAGGAAGGAATCGATTATCAAGAAGTATTCTCCCCTATTGTAAAGCACGTATCCATACGGTTATTACTTGCTATTGTGGTTAATGAAGACCTAGAGTTGGAGCAGCTTGACGTCAAAACCGCGTTTCTTCATGGAGTTATTGAAGAAGAGATTTATATGGATCAGCCTGAAGGAAAAGGAAAAGAGAGTTATGTGTGCAAACTGGAGAAAGCGTTGTATGGTTTAAAACAGGCACCAAGGCAGTGGAACAAGTGCTTTGGTCAGGTTGTTGTTGGTTAAGGGTTTGTAAGAAGCGAGTATGATTATTGTGTATACATAAAGAAGTCAGAAGCTGGGTTGAAAGTTTACTTACTTATGTATGTGGACGACATGTTGACTGCATCAAAGAGCAAGGAATAGATTAAGGTGGTTAAGGAGTGCTGGCAAGTAGGCTTGATATATAGGATCTTGGACAGAATAGAAGGATTCTTGGAATGGACATAGTAAGAGACCGTGAAGGTGGGGTTCTTACATTGTCTCATTCTAGATACATCAAGAAGGTACTTCAGAGTTTTAACATGAGTGAAGGAAAGCCAGTAACTACACCAATTAGAGCTCAGTTCGGGTTGTTAGCTATCAAAGACGGTGATGGACAAGTACCAGTTGGTGATGACGTGTCGTATTGCAATGCTATAGGAAGCGTGATGTATGCAATGTTGGAAACAAGATGTGCTCTTGCCTATGCAGTGAGAATGGTTAGTTGCTTCATGAGCAATCTAAGTACAGAACACTGGACAGCAGTAAAGTGGGTACTTAGATACTTGAAGAATACAAAAGGTGTGAGGCTTGTGTTTAGAAAGCAGAAGGAGTTTAAAGTTGAAGGTTATTGTGATTCAGATTTCTCATCTGATCTGAATAGAAGAAGATCGATCTCTGGTTGTGTTTTCACAGCAGGAGGTACAGCTATCTGTTGGAGGTCATGGCTGCTGGATGTAGTAGCTTTATCTACAACCGAAGCAGAATATATGGCTCTAGTTGAAGCTGTAAAGGATAGCATGTGGCTTAAGGGATTGATTGAAGAGTTTGGGTACGAGCAGAGCAGTGTTGATGTGTGATGTGATTCGCAAAGTGCACTCTGTCTCGCTAAGAACAACGTTCATCATGAGAGAACGAAGCACATAAGCTGGAAGATTCATTTTATCAGAGACATTATTGAAAAAGGAGCACTGAAAGTGCTAAAGATTGTCACAGAGAAGAACCCTACTGATTTGTTGACAAAGGTTCTTCCAGTCAATAAGTTCGAGAAGGTAATGAGCTTTATCAGTGTGGCAAGTCACTGATAAATGGAGCTGTGATGGCTCGGGAGTACATATGTTCGCAACATTAAGAGGCTGACTTAAATTGCTTTCATCAAGGTGGGGTTTGTAGAGCTTTGGTGATGATATACAATCTCGGTTAAGCTTAAACCAAGGCAGGAGAAGTCAATTGAGCTAATGATTGGAGAAGGCGGTTTAGCTGGTTCAGTTAGAAGGTAAGCTTAAGGTTTATGACCGGTTTAGATCGGCTTAGTGTTGTGAGTAATCCTTGAGCTATAAAGGGCATATGTGGTTAACTTCCCCATCTCTAGTGATCATTAATTCAAGTGTGAGCTAGAGAGAGATTATTCGTTTTGGTTACTTGTACGAAAGAGAGAAAGATCATAGTGAAAACTTGGTGAATTCATCAAGTCGAGACGTAGGGTTGTTACTCAATTCTTGAGGGCCTGGACTCGTATAAATCTCTGTGTCTTTGTGTTCTTTTGATTCTATCTTTCATATGAGCGTTTACAATCGAGTGTTGGATGTGTTCTTGATCGAATCGGAGTTGGATTGATCCTAATATGTACCAAGCAAAAAACAAAAGATGAATACATGAACAAAGAAAAGCAGGAGTGTTACCTTTAAGAGAAAGAGAAAAGAACATGATGTTATTGGCCTCTGAAACAAAAACAGATTCACCTTATGAGTCTAAATGAAACGACCCTGTCACAAACACCAACAAAATCGAATACAAACATAAGAGCAAAACCGAACTACATAAACTCTAAGAACAAAACCGAACAATAAAAACCTTAACACCAACAAAATCGGACGCACCAAAGAAAAAGTACCACCTCTAGGAAGAAACCAGAGGTAGACGGCATCCCAGATCCGAAGCAACCACAGTTAAATGTTGAAGGAGCAACGTCAGGACTTTAAAACAGAAAAGAAGATTGATTAGTTAGCCATTTCAAAGAAAGTAGATTTACCACGGTGTTTTAATGGATTGAGAGGATGATGCTCAAGTGAATGATGCCAACCTTTATATATGTGTAGAGACACCGCCTTGTAGAGGGTAAACACGCATTTAATGTTAGATCGTGCTTCATGTTGGTCTTTGGAGTTAAGAAGACATAAAGTCTCTGGATCTATAACTCCCATCGTTTCAACTGATTAGAGGAGGATGAGGAAAGACACGACTGAAGATAAACTGATAGATTACTCATGGCGTTTTGAGTGAACAAATACCTCGAGACTCTATTGATATTGTCTGACGACGCATATGAATTGTTTTTGTTTTTGGTGTTGGAGATCGAAGAAGAGGCCAAACCTAATATACAGGCCTCGTGATATTGTGCTTCACCTCTGCAACCAAAACAAACAATGAAACGCAGGACCCCAACTTACGTTAATGAAGCGCTGCGTATTAAGGCAAGGACACGTGTCATCTCAGCATGTATTCGACTTATCTATGTGTAATCTGACGTGGTGAGTTCCAGGAGTGAGCAAACACAACTTTATACTCTCTTCTTTTCACTTTTGTTGGTTTCATTTAGTAGTCATTTTGGATTTTTACACACAGATTAAGAAAACATTTAATTTTATATATTTTCGAGATAAAAACACAATTACCTATACACCTAGCCACAATTCAACCAATAAAAAAATAGAGTAGTAGATAAAATTAATAAATTATACATTGAAATTATAAAACGACACTTATTTTAAAACGTAATTTTTCTCTACAGCGACATATAAACCTACAACGACATATAAACCTACACCGACACGTGTTGAATCAATAAATGGGTAATTAATATATTAATTATAATTAAATTTCAGTGGCACAGTTTTTTTTCCAACTATTAAGTTATGATTTTGGTTTTTTTTTTAAGTTAAGATTTTGGTGTTTATGAAAATTTGTTTATTTTATTAATACATATAGAACGCAAAGAATATATATATATATATATATATAGTAGCATAGTCCAATAGAAAAGACATATATAATAAATATGCATCCAATTTATGTTTTTCATATATGCTATTAATTAGATAAAGAAAGAGATGACTAGTTGGAAAAAAATTGTTGACTCCTGTCAGATACATGTCTTTTCTATTGGACTATGCTACGCGCTTTGGGTTATTTAAATGGGTTTTCTTGCATCAATTTCATGTTCTCTTGTCTCTAATGTCTTTTGATCAATTTTTCTGACTAAGTGTACGCTCGCCGCGACAACTCTATGTTGGATGGATTCTCTTTCTCCACCCTCCAATGTTCCAATGTGGTCCAAGCTTCCTTCAGATCTCCTACACATGGTGTTTGAACGCTTGGCTTTGCAGATTTTCAACGAGCTAAATGTGTGTGTCCATATTGGCAATCTGCATCCAGACAAGCATCACCAAACAATCAGATCCCCTGGATGATTTTATTTCCAGAAAAAGGTAAAGATTATTGTCTCTTGTTTAATCCAGAGGCAAACAATAAAACATATCGAATTCAAGATCTTGACGTCAACTTTGCAAATAGCCGTTGTTTTGCTATTTGTGGAAGTTGGCTCTTTATGCGGGATCCTCGACATAATTTCTATATGAATATATTCACCCGTGAGAGGATCGATCTGCCGTCAGTGGAGTCACAAGCTTGGCATCTTAACTATCGAACGAACCACAGATGATATGTTCCTAGCACTACAAAAAAACACGGAATATCCCGCATAAATATCGACCGAAAAAAATCTGTGTGGGCATATTCCGACGAATATCCAAGGAAAAATCGTCGGAATGTAATTTCGGCAACTTCGTCGGAAATTCGTCGAAATATCCTGACGGATTCGATTTGTCGGTATTCGGTGATAAAATACCGACAAAATACCGACGAAAGTACATGGGGCTACGAAGTCTACAGAGTCGTCAGTTCTATGGCGTCGTCAGTTCTATGGCATCGTCGTCTTGGACACCCGTCATACAAAGTTTTATCATCATTACCGGCTTTTAAATCTCTAGTTATTGATTTTTCTGGTTCTAGTCAATGTGACATCTGTTTTCAAGCTAAACAAACTCGGGAAGTTTTTCCCGACAGTCTTAATAAAGCTTCTTCTCCATTTGAATTGATTCACTGTGCCGTATGGGGACCATACCGAACACCAGCATCTTGTGGTGCTGTTTATTTTCTCACTATAGTTGATGACTTCTCCCGTGCGGTTTGTTTGGACTTACTTGATGCTTGAAAAATCTTAAGTAGCCAATGTACTTAAGAACTTCTGTGCTATGTATGAAAGGCAATTTGGACGACAAGTTCGAATGGTTCGGTCAGATAACGGTGCAGAATTTATTGTCCTCCGAAAATACTTTCAAGACCAGGGAATTGTTCATCAGACGTCGTGTATCGATACTCCACAACAGAACGCTCGAGTAGAACGGAAACATAGGCATATTCTGAATGTGGCTCGTGCATGTCTCTTTCAAGCACGACTATCTACTAAATTTTGGGGAGAAAGTATACTGGTAGCAGCTCACCTCATCAATCGCACACCCTCACAAGTTCTAAACGGGAAAACACCTTATGAGGTGCTTCATGGTAAACCACCAGCCTTTGATCAGCTTCGAGTATTTGGTTGCCTTGCATATGCACACTGGCGGGCTAGAGATAAAGATAAATTTGGTACCAAAAGTCGCAAGTGTCTGTTTATCGGATATCCTTTTGGGAAGAAAGCTTGGCGATTGTATGACCCTGAAACGGATGAGTTCTTCATAAGCAGAGATGTTGTTTTCTTTGAGGACAAGTTACCAGGACTTCCTAATACAGAACATGTTACACCTCCGATAATGCAAGATAATTGTTTTGATGATTGGTTGCTCCCACTGTCACAATCCAGGGGGAGTACGGTGCCTTCACCGCCAAGTAACACTAATGCGCAACCGGAGGCTCCTATTTCACAACCAGAACCGGCTGCAGGTACCACTGTAGACACAAATTCCTTGCCAAGTGCGATCTCTAGTGAGATACAACCAGCTACATCTACTCCTACTACGCCAGAGACACCGCCTACGTCACCAACTACAGCCCCTTCTACCACTCCTTCTCTACCTGCAACTGAGCCAGAACCAAACACCAGAGATCATAATAACTCTCCGGGTCTGTTGGAAGTACTTGGTCGTGGACAACGAGTTAAGAAGCCGTCGATTCTACTTAAGAACTTCGTCACTAACACAGCGTCTACGAACCCCTCTCACGTTCCTCTCTTCTCTACTCAGAGCTCTCCATCAACGGATCCAGGTAAAACATTATACCCTATATCTGATTACTTATCTTCCTCTGTTTTCTCTAAGCAACATCAGGCATTTTTGGCTCATCTCACTTCGGAGTATGTTCCCTCTACATTTAAAGAGGCAATGCTTGATGAACGCTTCAAAGGCGCTATGCAATCAGAAGTTACTATGTTAGAAGATAACCATACGTGGGATGTCACTACACTACCTCCGGGGAAGAAAGCGATCAGCTGCCAATGGATCTACTTGAACAAATACCGAGCAGATGGCACCATTGAGCGGCCTAAAGCTCGCTTAGTTGCTCATGGTAATAGACAGAAGGAATGACGCGACTATAAAGATACATTTGCCCCTGTGGCTAAGATGAACACGGTGAGGTTTCTACTTAAATTGGCTGCAGCGAAACGTTGGGAAGTACATCAAATGGATGTACACAACGCTTTCTTACATGGGGATTTACAAGAGGAAATATATATGGAGCTACCGCCGGGTTTCAAAACAGAGGATCCATCCAAAGTCTGCAGGCTTCGCAAGTCTTTATACGGCTTGAAACAATCACCAAGATGTTGGTTTTCCAAGCTTAGTACAACGCTCCTTCACTTTGGTTTCACTCAGAGTTATGAGGATTATTCTCTGTTCTCTCTTATTCAAGGCAATATTTGTCTCCATATACTTGTGTACGTCGATGACTTTATCATCGCTGGGAATGATGTGTCTACAATCCAACGATTTAAAAACTATCTCAATAAGCATTTCAAGATGAAGGACTTGGGGAAGATCAAATATTTTCTAGGTTTGGAAGTTGCAAGAGGACCAGAAGGTATCTTTGTGTCACAGAGGAAATATGCATTAGACATCGTGGCAGAGTGTGGGCTTCTCGGTGCTAAACCTGCGCCTGTTCCGACTGAGCTGAATCACAAACTTGCATCGTCCAAAAGCCTGTGGCTGACTGATCCCGGCAAATACAGACGGTTGGTGGGTCGACTAATTTATCTGACTTTTACTCGACCTGAGCTAAGCTATATTGTTCATCTACTATCACAATTCATGAAAAAGCCTCACGAAGAACATTGGTTGGCAGCTTTACGTGTTGTGAGATACTTGAAGGGAACTCCGGATCAAGGTATTATGTTGAGCTCTGCGTGTGATCTCCAACTCACTGCATACTGTGATGCATACTGGTCTGCTTGCCCTATTACTCGACGATCCCTGAGTGCATACGTTGTTCTTCTCGGTGACTCACTTGTGTCTTGGAAGACGAAGAAGCAACATACGGTCTCGCGATCATCGGCTGAAGCCGAATACCGTTCCATGGCTGATACAACGTGTGAGCTGAAATGGCCTAAGCGTCTTCTACAGCAGCTTGGCTTCTCACATCCACAACCAATGCGCATGTTTTGTGACAGTCAATCGGCCATTTACATTGCTAAGAATTCAGTTTTTCACGAAAGGACAAAACATGTCAAGAATGACTGTCATACCGTGAGAGATGCAGTTCAAGAAAGACTTATTACTACTGAGCATATCTCTACCAAGCATCAGACGGCGGATCTTCTCACGAAAGCTCTACCTACTTCTGCATTTGATTACTTGCTGTCCAAGTTGGGCATTCCGGACACTATCATCACCAACTTGAAGGGAAGTAATGAGATTAGGATAAATATGTTCTCCTATATCTATGGGATTTATGTTATTCATGTATTTCCTTATCTTCACTGGGTTAGGTTTAATAAGTTGTATATAAACACCTCTTGGTGGATGAATAAGTGACACACAATTCTACATTATATTCATTATAGATTGAAAGACCACCTCCAAGTTTTTTTTCCAACATTCAATCATCTGATGCTCGATGGTTTGTACCAAATTGATTTATCTGAACTCTATTGTATCTTTTTCAGTTTTTTTTAATCACTTGTGTCTTCTTTTGCAAGTGTGAAAATAAAATATATCATATTAATATATGTGTTTTATCATTTTAAACCACATCGTTGTTGACAAAAAGAAAAAAAACACATCGTTAAACTCACAGGTTATGGGTCGTTTCCTGTAACACAGTAACAGAGCAAGTTTCTTGTGCCAATCCAGGTTTGCTCGCACTTGACCAATTCTTGCCACACAGTCTTAGAAAATGAGGATAAAGAGATCGAAAATTTCGACTTCTCCAACATCTAATACATCATCCAGCGTGATTCACAGCGTCACCTATTTTTGCCTGGCGTAGAAGTTATGTTGTGCCAATGGTCCGGGGAAATCTATAAGGCTACCATATATATAATTAAAATTGAAGTACATTTTGGAGTTTGTTTGGAACTATGGATAATAGTAGCATTAAAAAAAATTTATAGTGTTTGGAAATATGGATTGTAGTATGTTAAAAAAAAATTTAGAGTGTTTATTTTTAAAACTTATTATTTTTAAAGTTCATTATTTTAAAGTTTGTTTGAAAACAAGGATAGTAGTATTAACCAAAAAAATAATGGGTTTATGTTATTAAGAAAAATTGAAAATCCATCATATTATAAGAAACTATATATGTGGGTCAGTTTTAAAATAGGGCAATTGTCAATAATAACCTCCTTTGAAGTTTTTGTCCCAAAACTAGCACCACAAGGGAAAAGTCACAAAAAACACATTCATTAAAGGATAAAATGTCTCTCATGCCCTTGTGTTATAATTCATAAAGTAAGT
>JABAYD010050627.1:0-11591 GCA_014822095.1 Diplotaxis tenuifolia
GGAACGTTTTAAGAAAATATATAATAAAATATATTACCACCGAAGAAGTAGTTTTGGTGAAATTTGTTCTAAGCACCATTGAAAAAATTCGAATTTTTAATACTTAGAATCGACTAAAATTTAAATATGTATAAAATTTAAAATCTTCTACGCAGAAAAAGGTAAGTTATACCTAAGAAATGAGAATTTAAATATAAAACTACAAGAATCTATAAAACTGAATCTTATTAATTAACTGCCAAATTCGAAGAAAGCCCAAAAGGAAAAAATAAAGGTACCAACTAATAAGATAACCTATTATATTATAACTCATTTCAGATGACTAGACTCCACAAATATTTGTAAATTGTGATTTGATTTGTTATTTATTTTTATTCAAACAAAAAATCCTGATAATTACAAATATAAATTATAAAATTTTATATTTTATGTAAGTTTTGTAATATTTTCTATTTATTAAATTTATTATTTTAGTTTGTAGAGTTTTAAGAATTAAAAAACTTTTATTTTATATTATTTTGGATTATTTATTTATTTGTACATTATTTTGGATTATTTATTTATTTGTACATATTAAATTAGATATCTAAAATTTTAAGAATATCTGGATATTGAATATTTGGATAAATATAAATTGAAAGAGATTAGGGCAATTGTCCTAAATAGACTATTTTCAAGTTTTTGTCATAAAAATGGACTCTAGGGAGAAAAGCGACCAAATTTTTATCTAATAGGTAAAGACCCTACTATCCTAGATATATGAATATAAATAAAATAAATTTTTATAGTTTCAGATTATATGTTTTCAGATTCGAAATTTTATAAAAAAAAAATTTGGGGAATTGTTTTTTGAATTTTTTTCAATTTTTTAATAATTCGAAAATACTTTTTAAAACTATTTTCAAATTTTTACTTTCAAATTTTAGTATTTATTTTTTATTTTATAAAATTTTATACCTTAATTTCAAAACCTCATCCCTTAACTCTAAACCCTAAAGTTTGGATTAGTTAACAGATGGGTATAAATATACATTTACCTCTTTAATGAAACATTTTAGTCATTTTGATTATCGGGGTCTATATTTGTGAACATTTTTACTATTCTTGGAAATTTCTCAAAAGATTAGATAATTAATTGTTCAGAAAAATGAATCAGACCACAAATCTATACTATCAAAGCAGTTGACTTCTTAGGATTCTGCCCGTGAAATTTTAAGATAATTTCAAAACGTCTCACTTCCTTTCATTTTTTAATGAAAACCGTCTATTAAAATAAAAATAAAACATTAGAAGCCAAATAAATGTACCATATTTACTTTATTTTAATTTAAAGTCCAATAATTTTAACATATATTTACCACTTAAATTGTTGATACGGGTGTGGATTTATTCTATATGAGGTAAGTGCAAGTTGATTGAAACTTAAAGATAAAATGAGAAAATAATGAAAAATTAAAAATAGTATAAATTTTTAATTATAAATATATTTTTATATTATTTTTTGAAAAACAAATAAAATAATTATATGTGGATCTCTGTATAATTAAGTGGAGCGGGTGTAATACTTTCTTTTTATAGGTCATGAGGTCAAAATAATTTTGAATAAAAAAGGATTTAACCCACGGCATGACGAGATCAGACAAAATTGTTTTAATCCATTTTCCAGCAGTCTATAACTTGAAAGTCCTTATGATCTTCTAGTTATGTAGCAAAATAAATAATATATATATACAAAAAATTACAAATATTTTATCTATTTATATATAATTGAGAAATGAAAAATATCCATGTTTTAAAAGCGTGGATAAAAAATCTAGTACTTAAAATTCGAGAGATATTCGATTCATGTCCATCTCTACGGATGCCTACAGAAGATGCTGGACATCGTAGAGACAAAATATGCAAGTTCCATTTTTGTTGTGTTTTTGACGGCTTGAGAGTCTAATGATTAGTCCTGTCTAATATATAAAGAACAAAGTTCTTTCTTAGCAGCTTATCTAAAAATGAAATTTACAAGATTAGGCTTTTGTTCTTTCTCAAAAAAAAAAGATTAGGCTTTTGTTTCTGACCAAAATAAATCTCAAAGTCAATCTGTCAATTTTATAAACAACCAAAAATCATACTTCAAAATAATTACTAATTCTTCTAGTCCTTTAAAATAAAAGAAATTGGTGTCATAGAATCAAAACTAAAATCACTATTATTGTCCGTGTATACACATATAGGTGTACAACGTTGACTGGCTTCCAGTTTTTGTTTCGCTTCCAATTTTCTTCTAAACTATTTTACAACTTAGTTATTTTTGACTACAATTTTTTTCATTTGGTTAGTCTTGAATTTCTATATGTAACATTGTTGTATAGAAATTAATAAAATAGTGAATGTGTATATGTTTGCCACCATATATTTTTCAGCACACCAAATTGTAAATTAAAATCGCATATTGGTCGGAGAAAATTTGGCTTCTCATTCAACTTTTTATTTACAAATATTTTACTATCTCTGATTCACCTTATATACACCAACATTTGTATTTATATATGTACTTAGCCACATTGACTTAGATATTCGTTTCCCTTAATCAAACAAGTTATTCTCTGTGGAAATGGCTCTGGCAAATGGGATGAAGCCGGTGATACTGATGTTGGTAGTTCAGCTGGCTCTAGCCGGAGTAAACATCTTCTTCAAGTTGGCCATAAGCAGTGGCGTGAGCGTACCTGTCCTCCTCGCTTACCGCTTCCTCTTATCCGCGGTTGTTATGGCTCCTCTTGCTTTTTTCTTCAATCGGCAAGTTTCCAGCCTAGCATGATCATTTTATTTGGAGGCCATGCACAAATTTTATTGTGTCTTCTTCTTTATTATTTTATCTTCAATATATGGTTCATATTCATAGAAACTCAAAATTATTTCTATAACTAGAAGTAAAACTATGTTATACATATGTATGATTATTCAATCTCTTTGGTAAGCAGCTAGCCGATTTCCCTTTTCTTTACCTGGATATACTGAAATACAAGAAGTTTGTATAGTTCATCAAGTTGTGTTACATGAATCGGATGCTAATTTTGCACTACATAGCAAAAATTAAGAAAATATATGTTCTTTTTTTCAGGGAACGAAGACCAAAAATAACAAGGAAAATTATTTTCCAAGGCTTCCTGTGTGGCTTATTCGGGTATAGTTTTGAATTGTTCCATCTTTCAATTAACTCTAAGATGAGGTATCTGAATCTTGTAGACATATATTCATGCTGAGCTGTGCTTATTTTTGTGAGTGGAGAAAACTTACCTTAAACTTCTGTAACATATAAAATTTTATCAACAGGTCATTAAATTTCTTCTACCAAGGCTCTTGCTGGTATAATAGATCTGTTTTTTTAAAGAAAATTTAGAAGGGTCTCTTAAACATTATACAATAGTTTTTTTTCTATATATATGCTGCGTATTACTGCATATAGGTATATAACTGATCGTTGAAATGGAAAACTATACAAAAACTGGTACTAGATCAAGAATATACAACAAACGGCGTCTAAGGTAATGATTGTTTTAGTAGTTTTTAGTTTTAGTTTTCAGTTTTCAGTTTTCAGTTTTCAGTTTTCAGTTTTCAGTTTTCAGTTTTCAGTTTTCAGTTTTCAGTTTTTAGATTTTAGTTTTTGATTTTAACGTTTTTTTTTCAGCTTTTAGTTTTGGTTTTTGGTTTTTAGATTTTGATTTGGTTTTTGGTTTTGCAGTATTTTTTAATTTTTTGAAAAAATAACTAATACATTACTTTAAAATAATAAAAAAATTATAATTTAACATTAAATTTATCAAAATATAAGTAATAAACTTATTTATGAATGATAAAAACATATATAAAATAAGCATACATTTACTTTGTAACATACAATTAATTTTTCATCAAAAAGAACATATACATTTAATCGATATTGAGGCACGTGATATTTATCTTAACAAAATGGTAAGAAAATATATATTGGAGGCTACATTCTCCTGTAAAATATAAAATATATATATATATATAAATTATAAAAATAAAATACTTAAAATTTTTAAAACTCATTACAATTTTTATATAAAGGTTTTTAAAAAAAATGTGAATGTATATTTTTATTTATCAAGATTAATACAACATATTTTCTTAATTAAACTTATTTTGTTCTTATAATTTTATTAATTTTTAATGTATCTAAATAATTATTAACATTATAAAATAATTTTATTTATAGAAATTAATAACATCTTCCTCACATCGGGTTTTACATCCGACCAAAGCCGGGTAAGGACCGATTGAATTTGTTTGCACAACGACTTTGGAAACTTGAAGCATGATATAGCGTAGGTAGGCATGGCCGCTAGAACTGCCTTCGAAAGAACCATTTTCACTGCACTTGAGAGATACCTAGCTGTTCATCCATGCGCTTTCTGCCTTATATGATCTACAATCTCAGTAAAAATATCTTGTTTTTTCCTTCCGAAGTACTCCGGCAGTCCTAAGTATTTGCCAGTACCACTCTCACAACTGATATTTAGCTTATGTTTGACTCTTATCTTGGCTGCTAAGTTTTTTTTGGAGGAGAACGTATAGCCGACTTTTCTATATTCATACACAGCTCCGAAGTCACTTCATATCTGGTAAGGATTGTAGTGAGTGTCCTACAGCTCTCTGAGTTTGACTTTATCTCGAAAAACATAGTGTCGTCTGTGAAAAACTTATTGGTGGGCAGTTCTGTCCAACTTTCACCCTGGATAAAGTTTCTTTTATCATAGCTAGGTGACACGGGCCCGACAACACTTCTGTGCATAACATAAACAAGTACCGGGATAACGGTATCTTCTTCACGGAATCCTCTCGTTGGATTAAGTTGACCCTGCAGTCCCCATTTTATGAGAAAGGAGTATGAGACTGAAGATACACACTCTATAAGCCAAGAGATCAGTGTGTCGTGAAACCCCAATCGAGTTAACACCACCCAAAGAAAGCACCATTTTATTATATCGTACGCCTTACTTGTATATGTTTATACCGCCACCATAGAGACATGCTTTTTTGCTCCGCATTTTCGTAGATAGTGCAGTATCTCGTGGGTAATAGAGACATGCATGACATTATTTGTAGATTTTCCAACTATAAACTAAATTGACATAAATACATATGATATTGCAGGGCATCATTAGGACACAATCTATATATGGCAAGTATGGCACTAACGTCGGCTACATTCATCACTGCTATGGCCAATCTTATACCCGCCGTAACTTTTATCGTTGGCATTATTGCAAGGTAGTATACATATTACATTCTTTTTGTCAGACATATTACATATATACACACATATCGAAAAGCATACATGTGTGATGTGTCTGTGTGTGTATGTTTGTGCTTATTTTTATCACATACGAAGGTTGGAGAAATTAGAGTTTGGAACAGCCGTTGGGAAAGCAAAAGTATTCGGGACATTAATAGGAATAGGTGGAGCGATGCTGTTCACCTTTTACAAAGGCTTTTCTGTTGATTTTTTGAAGTCTGACATTAACCTTCTTCCTGGTAGCGCCGGCCATGTGCCTTTGCTGGCGTCCGATCACCGTGTGTTGGGCGCCTGTTTGGCCCTTATTAGCTGCTTCTCTTATGCTATATGGATAATTATACAGGTGAGTTAGTAACAGATACTATACACTATTGTTAGGGTTTCGTGTGTATGCTGAACAATCTGGTCGGTCTAGGATGTCATGTGCGGTTATGAAAAGAGAATATATATACACATCGAGTAATGAAAGGACATGTATGAGTTGTTTTTGGTACACAAATTTTTCAATACAGGCAAAGATGAGTGAAATATTTCCATGCCACTACGCGAGTACAGGGTTGATTAGCTTAATGGCTTTCTTCCAATCGACTATATATGCATTGTGTGTGGAGAGGGATTGGTCACAATGGAAGCTCGGCTGGGACATTAGGTTATGGACCGTTGCATTTTCGGTATATATCCATTTATATTCTATGACAATATGGACTATAATATATATGCTATCAAAAGCCTCTTTATATTGAACTAACACTATTATCAAACGAATAATTGGAACTAAAAACAACTAGGGAACAATGGGGACAGCACTAGTTGTAGCACTAATGTCAATTTGTGTGAGGCTAAGGGGACCACTCTTTGTAGCCGTCTTTAACCCCCTCCTGCTCGTGATTGTTGCCTTAGCTGGTAATTTTATCTTGGACGAAAAGCTTTACTTAGGAAGGTAAAAGCAATATACATTTTGGGATTTAATTAGACATATATATAGTTATATGCATATACTAATAATATTTTCAAACATTTTAGTGTACTGGGAGCAATCTTGATTGTATGCGGGCTATATGTTGTGTTATGGGGAAAGCATAAAGAGATGAAGAAAAAGCTAAATGGACTAGTTCCAGTGGAGGCAAATGAAGCACAAAAATCAGTTGAGAGTCTTGAGACTATTGTTGTCAGTGGTAACAACAGCAACCCTTCTGTAGGAATGAAAATGATGGAAAATGGTACAAGTGAAAGAAAAGAAATGGCGATGGCGCCATGCCATTAATTTAAATGGATCACTTTACAAACGTTTTAACTAGGGCTTGACTATTTAAATATAAACATATTTCTTGTAATCTAATTAGTACAATCAGTTTAAAACGACAACAATTATATTGGTGAATAAAACCCATGCGCCACGAGAAATGATGACTTTATGAATTGTAATGGATGATCTTTATTGACAGGAGTCTATATATATTTATACATGACACATGAGTAATGATATGAGTAAATCAAGGTGATTGATACACAGGTAATGTGAAGAATATATGAAAGTTATGAATGTATATATCTTCTTTCCTTAATATTTCCCCTCAAGATAGAGGTGCCCTACCAACACCAATCTTGGATGAAACCTGATGGAATGGAGCACGAGACAGTGGCTTAGTTAAAGCGTCGGCGAGTTGGTCCTTGGATGATACATGTGCTACCCGTAAAGCTCCAGCCGCTACTTGATTTATGATGCAATGATAGTCTAGAGCCAAATGCTTCATCCTTGAATAAAAAACAGGGTTAGCGCATAGATAGATTACTCCCACATTGTCACAGTAGATGACTGGAGGCCCATTGATCCTGATACCAAGTTCAACTAACAAAGAACAGATCCATCGAAGTTTAGCGGATGTGTTTGCAACAGAGCGATATTTCAAACCGTAGAGGGCTTTGTGTAATCTACATACATGGTTTGGGAGATCCATATCAATGAAACCAGGAGGTTGAATTGTGTAGACTTCTTCTGTTAGCATACCTTGAAGGAAGGCGTTATTTACATCTAATTTTTTGATCGGCCAAGAACGACCCACAACGATGTCCATAACAAACGTATTGTAGTTGTTTTGATAACGGGACTGAACGTCTCTGTGTACTCGACGCCTCGAAGTTGATTATAACCCCTTGCAACCAAGCGTGCTTTGTACCTGCGAACAGAACCATCGAGGTTATATTTTATAGTGAAAATCCAGCGGCAACTTATCGGGTTCTGAAGTGGTGAAGGTGGAACCAGAGAGAAGGTATTGTTGGCAACAATGGAGTTGAACTCAGCGATGACATAGGGTCTCCAATTTAGGTCAGCGAGGGCTTGGGTAACGGTTGTTGGTATGAACGGTTGGGATTGACTGAGTTTGGAAGAATAGGCATATTTAGAGTTGGGTTTAGAGATACCTTTCTTTGCACGGGTTGTCATTGGGTGAAGGTTTGGCGGTGGTGCGACGGTGGTTTCAGGATGAGGGTGGTGAGTTTGGTGAGGTTGAGACTGGGTATTGGTTATTGAACTTAAATTATTTGGTTGGGCTTCAGGTATTGTAGGTTGGGCTGGTGTGTTTGTGGTTTATGTTTGGGCCTCAGGGTTGAGAGTCAGGTTTGGTGGTTGATGGTCCATATTTGGTGGTTGATGAGACTATGTGTTTGTAAATGGAGACGATTGAGTTGGCGACGGAGGGATTGAGGGAGATGGTGATCGATCTGCTCTCGGTGGCTGTATAGGAGCTGTCGTTGGTGGCCCAGAGGTCGTTGGGATGATTGTAACTGGAGAGATCCAGTCATTTACTTCAACAGTAGAGAAAGAGGAAATTTGAGTGAGAGATTGAAACGGGAATGTGTCGTCAACAAACCTAACATGGCGTGAGACGTACAAGCGAGTGGAGGTTGGATCATAGCACAGGTAAGCACTTTGTGTCAACGAATAGCCAAGAAAAACACATTGAGTTGATCGAGGTTGGAGTTTGTGATTTAGGTAAGGGCGTAGCCACGGTAAACAAAGACAACCAAATTTTTTTAGCTTTAAGTAATTAGGTTGGGTGTTGAATAGAAGAGAATAGGGGGAGTTAGGAGATAGAACTGGAGCTGGCATTCGATTTATAAGATAGACGGTTGTAGCAAAAGCATAAGACTAGAAAGTGTTTGGGAGTTTAGCTTGATGGAGAAGAGAAAGACCAGTTTCAACAATATGACGGTGTCTCCTTTCAGACAGGCCATTATGTTCTGGTGTGTGTGGGGGAGTAGTGAGATGAGAGATACCGGATTGTGATAGAAAAGGTCGTAGAGCAATGAATTCTCCTTCATTGCCGAAGAAGAAAGTGCCAATTTTGGTCCGGAATTTATTTTCGGTAAGAGATTTAAAGCGAATAAAAGTTTCTTTGACATGGGATTTTAGCTGAAGAGGGTAAAACCAGGAATATCGAGTAAAGTGGTCAACTATGAGTATATAGTGTTTTCATTTGTCAACAGAGACTACTGGAGAAGTCCATAGATCAGTGGACGAGTAGAGGAGATAGAGGTTTGAGAAAAAGAAAGCTTATGACTTTTATTAGATAGGCAATCAAAACAAGAGAAAGTGTTTGAAACATCATCTGAAACAGGTAATGAAAACTTAGATATAATAGTTTTGAGGATTTGAGTGGAGGGATGACCAAGCCTTGAATGCCAATCAGAGAATGAGGTTTTGACAGTGAGAGTAACAAAGAACAAGACTGCTGAAGGTTTCACGACCGGCCAGTCATACAGCTCCGTATTTGTATGTCCTTGGAGTAATCGAGCCCCCGAGGTCAGATCTTTCACCTGGAAATGGGAGGGAAAAAACTCAACAGAAACTTGGTTATTGTTGCAGAGTTTATAAACTGATAGGAGATTCTTATGAATATTAGGGACAAGTAAAACATTGGTTAGGGATAAAGGTTTCAGGTTGGTAGGAAGAGAAAGAGAACCCGTATTGGTAATTTGGAGACCACTGCCATCACCAATAAGCACCTCTTCACCACCAGTATAGGGTTGATGGAGCGAAAAATTGCTCAAATATGAAGTGATATGGTGGGTTGCACCGCTGTCAAGAGCCCAAGGTTGTGCTGCAGACGCGAAAGCCACATTAGCTCTAGGACTCCATGCTATGGGTGGATATTGTGGGGGGGGGGGAGAGAGCTCTGGACAGAGTTGGCTGAGATCGGAGTGACAACCGTAGGTGTGGTTGTAAGAAGCTTGGCCTCATAGTTAATGAGTTTCTCATGGATCTCCGTAAGAGAGGGTGGAAGATCACGACCCTCGGTTTGTTCAACAACCAGTTTGTATGTTTCAGGAAGTTCTTGAAGAATATAAACAATCTTGTCTTCATGATCGAGAATCTTACCAAGAAGAGCAAGTTGATCAAAACGTGAGGTGAGTCCTTGAAGGTACTCATCAGCTGTCTTAGTTTATTTTGTCCATTGCTTGATATGGTTCAACACCTGCTTGATGTGACCACGTGTGGGCTTTGCGTATGTGGATGAGAGAGTTGTCCAAACGCTGGTTGATGTTGACGCCATAGAGACCCGAGATTGTATGTTCTGCGAGATAGAACCTAAAAGGGCACTAAAGATAAGTTTGTCTTGTCTTTTCCAGAGGAGAAACGCTGGATTGGGAGTGATAGCATCATCAGTGGTGATAGTAGCGTCTGGTGCAGGAGTAGAATCATCGAGATGGTGAGCAAGTTCATACCCATCAAGAAAGGCATGTACTTGACGGCTCCAAACAAGATAGTTGGAGGCAGTGAGTTTGATTATGTTTGACATATTGATATGCAACAGAGACGTTGTGTTAGTCACGACAGTCTCAGCAGGAGATGTGACACCAGGATGTAGATGGCTGTTATCAGAGGTAGACATGGAGAAAGAAAACGTGAGCAGAAAGAAAGTAAGTTTGAAGAAGAGAAGAAAGGCGTCGGAAAATAAAAGTTAGAGTCTAGGTAAAACCCGCTCTAATACCATATGAATTGTAAAAGATGATCTTTATTGACAGGAGTCTATACATATTTATACATGATACATGAGTAATGATAGGAGTAAATCAAGGTGATTGATACAAAATTAATGTGAAGAATATATGAAAGTTATGAGTATATCTTCTTTCCTTAATAGACTTTACTTAATAGACAAAGTATATATCTATTAAGCTTGCAAAACTGTTTTAAAGATAATGGGTTTCTTCCGGTCGACTATCTATGCATTGTGCGTGGAAAAAAAATTGCTCCCCTACACAGACATGATCGGGTGCCATAACGGGATTGGAAAGGTGCTAATCGCTTAGGGTTTGAAACTTGCTATTTTAAATAAGTTGTGCATGTGTTGGAACAAAAAAAAACAGTTTTAATGGAAGATCGGGTCGGATCCTCTTGATTTCGTCTTAAACTTTTAATTATGCAATAATGGACGTGGATGACTTATATCTCGATGGTTCATGGCCTTTGGATCAAATCCCTGATTTATGTCTCTTCTTTTTTTATTTGTGGTTACGTTGGTATGGCATCCACAACATAACCAAAATATTTGTTCTCAAAATAAGAGGAAAAAACATAACATATGGCAAGCTTCCTACAACAAAACCTCTGTATTTCTTAGAATTTGAGTGAAACTCTAGTTGCACAGTTGTTGTGTGGATATGGTCGGTATAAATGTGGCGGGTGTGGACGTGGTCGGTGAGGACAACAACTTTTGCAGCTTATGCATTTTATCATTGTCTTTGCTCGGCTATGTCATTAGCAGATGGATAGGCTCCTCCGTGTAACTATTGATCTCAACATCTTATTTTCCAAAAACTCAAATCAAAGAGATAACAAAGATAAAAACTTGTTTTTTTCTTTGATGAATCTCTTTTACAGATGTGTTTAGATATGTGTACACAACTTGCATCTACACATTTCATATCCACCATTTCACTATCCATATATATATACATACATTATGGGATATCAAAATATATAAAAAAATTATTTTACACATTAATATAGATTTTTATACATTAGAATTTGCAATAAAATGATCGATAAGATATGGTAGAGAATATAAAGCTAATTAATAAGCCAACTGAACATTATGAAACACAAAACATATCTACTTAATTTAATTGTTTCCATCCAACGATATCACTTTTTATCCTAATTCAACCATATCATTTTCTTTGTCTCCATTCAATCAAGGTTATTTTCGTCATAATAAAGGAGAGAGAGAAGGAAAAAGTTGTAACATCCCGAGTTGTGATACATTGAAAGGCTTAA
>JABAYD010050677.1:0-10168 GCA_014822095.1 Diplotaxis tenuifolia
TGAGGGTGAGAGAGTAAAAATGTCATTTTCAAAAAAAAATGATGGCATTTTCGTGAATTATATAAACTTGTGGGGTGAATAGGACAAAATCAAGTTTCAAAAAAATGAGAGGTTAATTTTGTGGTTGATTTCAATTTTCAGGTCAATTCTGCAATACTCCCTAAATAAATTAGCTTTGATGGTTAAGCACCATATGATAGAGACTTATTACCTTTGGTTTGAGCCAGTCTACAACCATTTTACATACTCTTTTGATCATTGGTAATTTTAAATATAACTACAAGGGCACATTACTTTGACACAGGCATTAATTAAGCCTAAAAATGTTTGGGTAATTTTGAGTTACATATTTGTCTTGGAGTAAACCTCTTGTGTGTTTTTTGTATTTCTCTTGGTGTGACTTATTGATCGATAATGAGTTTCGTGAATTGTAGGTCTAATTAGCTGAATTCATTCTTGGCTTACTTATTTTCCAAGTTATTCATACACGTTCTGATATGAACCAAGCAGGAACCAACATCTAGAGTATTTTTTTGTGTGTGCAGTGGCTAAGCAAGCATCCACAATTCTTCACCAACCCATTTTTACGTTGCCGGAGATTCTTATTCTGGTATGATTGTTCCGCCAGTCGTTCAAGAAATCTCAAAAGGTCCCCATACAGTTTTCTTGGCATACGGTTATCCGATTTTTTTTGTTTAATCAGTTTTCTTTAACTTTCTAACAAAATGAAAACCATGATGCAGGAAATTATATACTCCCTCCATTACTGTCACTTTAGATAATTTTTTTCGTTGCAAAGTATAGATAATTGTGTTTTTATACGGGAAATATGTAAAATTAATTGTTTTCTTAATCTGTGTATCAAGACCTAAAATGACACTTATTATGAAATAGAGAGAGAGTATGTTGCATGCCTCTAATAAATCTACAGGTCATTGATATATACTCTGCGTGTTTTCCAATAACGGAATGTATTTATTATGTACATATTTTTCCTTAAAAAAACAGGGTTATATTCTTGGAAACCCCGTAACTACTAAACTGGAACAAAACCATCTTATTTCATATGCTTATGGAATGGCATTAATCTCGTATGAACTCTATGAGGTATGGTATTATTCACTAGAAAGTTTTATATTTTCAAATCCAAACTGTATATTACTTGAGCCTCAAATGATATAACAATGTTCAAAACTGTTTTTTTAGAGGCAATGAAAAGAATCTGCAAAGGAAGTTAGGAAATGTGGACTCATTTAACATAGAATGCTTGAAACTCACTGAAATTTACCAAAAGGTACACACTCTAGAATGTAACTATTCAGCATTTCTATCTATGGAGTAATAATGGTTATCACTTCCTATTTTTTGGTTGATTTATACAGTGTATTGACAGATTGAATAAATACCATATATTATTACCGGACTGCCATAAGACATCTCCTGATTGCTTTGTAAGTAATACATGTTTCGTGCATCTAGAATCCCTAAGGGAAGTACTGATTTTATAGGTTTTATCTGCCTTTCAGCGAACCAAAAAATGGGTTAACCTTAGAACAAAATAACAGTGATGATCTGTATCCATCCTTTGCCTGATGAAAATTGGTGTTAAGGATCAATCATAATACATGATTGATACTATAATATCTTTGTATATGGACATAAGTATATACTCTCATTTAATGTCGTTCAGAAACCCTAGTGTAGCTACTTGTATATATTCCTCCTTTTGTAATCACTTTTATATATAAGAAACATTACATCTTTACATGGTATCAAAAGCTTTACGATCAATCACAATTTTCTTTTTCTAAACACAAGTTTTTGCTCTCTCTTCTTATCATGAATACTAACGTCAACGGCATCCCGACTGCTGTCACAGAAACTATCAGTACTAATGCTCAAACACTCCTCACGATAAATATGTCAAACGATACCAAACTTACAGCTACCAACTACTTGATGTGGAGTCTCCAGATCCATGCTCTCCTTGATGGCTATGATCTAGCTGGCCACATTGACTGATCCACTCCTGCTCCTTCACCCACACTCACGCTTGATGATCAGATCACGGTCAATCCTACCTTTACCTTTTGGAAGCTGTCAGAACAAACTGATCTACAACGCCTTAATTGGAGCCATTTCACCCTCCCACCAGCCCCTTGTCTCACGTGCCACAACTGCTCATGAGTCTTGGGATTGCTTTCACATATACAAAATCAAGCCGTGGCCACATCAAGCAACTCAAGACACAACTAAAGCACTGGAAGAAAGAAACCAAAACCATTGAAGTCTACCTCCAAGGCATAACGACTCGCCTTGACCAGCTGGCCATCCTTGGTAAACCTGTTGATCATGAAGATCAGATCGAGATGATCCTTGATGGCCTCTCTGATGACTACAAATTTGTAGTAGATCAGGTAGAAGGAAGAGATGCCCCTCTATCTGTCACAGAATTACATGAACGTCTCCTCAATCATGAAGCCAAGTTGCTCAACTCTTCCGATGTGTCTATTTCTCCTGCACCGGTGATGGTCAACGTCGCTCAGCAGCGCAACAATGCTCCTCCACAACGTAACTTCAACAACAAGCCAAAATATCAAGGATCCCATCACGGCTCCAATAATCAGTGGAATCAAACTCAACAGATTAACCGCTATGACAACAACAAGAGACCGAGGCTATACCTTGGTAGATGTCAGATCTGTGGAGTTCAAGGTCACAGTGCTAGGGATGCACTCAACTGCAAAACTTTTAAGCTGGACCTCATCAACATCAACCTTCCCCTTTCACGCTGTGGAATCCAAGAGCAAACTACATCATGGCCAATCCTCACAGTGCTAATCAGTGGCTACTGGACATTGGAGCAACACATCATATCACCTCTGATTTGGACAATCTCTCTCTCCATCAGCCTTATAATGGAGGCAATGATGTCAATGTAGCCGATGGAACAAAAGTTCCAATCAACCAAACTGGTTTCACTTCTCTCTCAACTCTGACTCGTCCTTTAGCATAGTCGAATGTTCTTGTTGTTCCTGACATAAACAAGAATCTCATATCAGTTTATAAGCTTTGTAACAATAATGGTGTTTCTGTGGAATTCTTTCCACAATCTTTTCACGTGAAGGATCTGACAACGGGGTCCGGTTGCTCTCAGGCAAGGCTAAGAATAAGTTATATGAGTGGTCCATGACAGCACCTCAAGCCAATTCTACAACTACCTACTCAAGTACGAAAACTACTCTAGCATCATGGCACTCAAGATTGGGACACCCATCCTCCTTTTTTTTAAATTCTTTTGTTTCAAATTATTCTCTTCTTATTTCTTTATCTTCTCAAAAACAGTTTTCTTGCAATGATTGCTTTCTTAATAAGAGCCATAAACTTCTATTTTCTCAATTAACAATTACTTCTACTAAACCTTTCCAATACCTATATTCAGATGTGTGGACATCTCCCATTCTATCATCTGATAACTACAAGTATTACTTAGTCATCATCGATCATTTTACTCGGTATTCTTGGCTTTTCCCACTCAAAAAGAAATCTGATGTCAAAGAAACAGTTGTAGCTTTCACAAACTTAATTGAGAATCATTTTAACACGAGGATGGGTACCTTCTACTCTGACAATGGTGGTGATATGGTGCTTCGACAATTCTTCCAGTCCAAAGGTATCTCGCATTACACGTCTCCGCCGCATACACCTGGGCATAACGGCATCTCTGAGCGTAAACATCGTCACATTGTTGAAACGGGAATGACTCTTCTCTCCAAAGCCTCCGTTCCCACAAAATATTAGACCTTCGCCTTTGCAGTCGCCGTCTACCTCACAAACAGGATGCCCACACCTTTTCTCTCTATGGAATCACCGTTCTTGAAGCTGTTTGGGAAAGCCCCAAACTATACAAAGCTCGCACTTTTGGATGTGCTTGCTATCCTTGGCTCAAGTCGTACACGAAACACAAGCTAGAGGCTCGCTCCATCAAGTGTGTCTTCTTTGGATACTCTTCTACTCAGAGTTCTTACTTCTGCTACGATCTCGCCACTACTCGTCTTTACGTCTCACGTCATGTTCAATTTGACGAAATGGTTTTCCCGTTTGCTTCTGTCGTCAATCGAACAACTACAACACCAGAACCACAACCCGATATCGCTGTCTCTCAGTCAGTACCACTCATACTCGTCTCGCCACCGCAACCCCTCCGTCGATCCCTCACCCTCCGTCACCGTCTCTACCCACCGGTACAAATCCTGGCTCTCTGAATCAGGTACAATTCTCTAACTCTCAATCTCATCATTCTCCCTCTGTTTCTTCTCACTATCAGCCCACTGCTCAACCTGAAAATGGGCCTACCTCCCCAATCTAGAACAACCTCACTCCAGAGCCCACTGCTCATACTGAAAATGGGCCGCAACTCACGACCCAGACTAACCAACCTCAAATTGTTTCTCCAGGCCCAACATCCCAACCTTCATCTTCCTCTCATACCCAAAATTCATCGTCTTCCTCCATTGCTTCTTCGTCACCCTCCCCTCTGCAACCACCGCAAATTCCAAACCCAAATACACATCCTATGTTAACCCGGGAAAAATTGGTTGTGACAAAACCTAACCCAAAATATCTTTACAATCTCCAGCTCTCCAAATTTCCCGAACCCATAACCATCAATCAGGTACTTAAATATCCTCGATGGAGGTCTGCAACAACAAAAGAGTTCAACGCTCAACTCGCAAATCATTGTTGGGATCTGGTTCCTGCTCCGCCACCTCGCGTCACCATTGTCGGTTGTCGTTGGTTGTTCACGACAAAGTACAATCCCGATGGCACTATCAAACATCCAAAGTCTCAACACGTCGCTAAAGGTTACAATCAAAGGCATGGCTTGGACTATGCCGAGACATTCAGTCCGGTAATCAAATCTACCACTATCCGTATTGTTTTGGGAGTTGCAGTTAACTGTAATTGGCCGATATGTCAATTAGACGTTAATAATGTGTTCCTTCAAGGAACATTAACTGATGAGGTCTACATGGAACAACCGCCGGGGTTTGTCGACGCTGACAGACCAACTCATGTTTGCTGCTTACGGAAAGCTATATACGGACTGAAACAGGCTCCGCGAGCTTGGTATGTTGAAATTCAAACCTTCCTCCTTGGTTCTGGTTTTCGTAACTCTGTTTCCAACACATCTTTATTCATACTTCGGAAAGAAAACTCGGTGGTTTATTTGCTCATTTATATGGATGGAATTTTAGTCACTGTAAATGACAGCACTTTAATTCATCACACGCTCCATGCTTTAGCAACATGCTTCTCTGTTAAAGATCATGAAGAATTACACTACTTCCTTGGAATAGAAGCAACACGCAACTCAGCTGGACTTCATCTCTGTCAGCGACGATATAATCTGGATCTTCTAGAGAGAACAAAGATGTTTGGAGCTAAACCCGTCACAACGCCTATGGCTACATCTGCCAAGTTAACTCTTCATTCTGGTGCACGGTTGCAGGATCCTTCTAAGTACAGAAGTGTTGTGGGAAGCTTGCAGTATCTTGCGTTCACACGCCCTGATATCTCTTTCTCTATTAACAGATTGTCTCAGTTTATGCACTCTCCCACTGTTGTTCACTGGACTGCGGTGAAACGGGTACTTCGGCACTTAGCTCAAACAACTGGTCATGGCATTTTCCTGCGACAAGGCAGCTCTATAAACCTCCACGCATTCTCAGATGCAGACTGGGCTGGAGATGCTGATGATTACATTTCTACAAACGGGTGTGTTGTCTACATTGGTCACCACCCTGTTTCATGGTCCTCCAAGAAGGAAAAAAACTATAGCACGATCATCCACTAAAGCTGAGTACAGGTCTGTTGCTAATACCTCCTCTGAACTCACATGGATCTCATCACTGTTTCATGAATTTGGGATACAACTCACTCGTCCTCCCACTATATATTGTGATAATGTTGGGGCAACATATCTCTGTGCCAACCCTATTTTTCATTCCAGAATGAAACATGTTGCCTTGGACTACCATTTCATCCGCAACCAAGTTCAACTAGGGGCACTTCGAGTTGTTCACATCTCAACAAAGGATCAGCTAGCGGATGTTATGACTAAACCTCTCTCTCGGTTGCTATTCAACAACATCACGAGCAAGATTGGAGTGGCAAACCCCCCCCCTCCATCTTGAGGGGGTGTTAAGAATCAATCATAATACATGATTGATACTATAATATCTTTGTATATGGACATACATATATACTCTCATTTAATGTTGTACTGAAACCCTAGTGTAGCTACTTGTATATATTCTCTTGTAATCACTTTTATATATAAGAAACATTTCATCTTTACAGTTGGACTATACAAGTCAGGTATGATATTTCAAAAAAAAAAGATAATTACAAGGTTGCTTTTGCAGACATACAAATATTTTCTCCTTGAGAAATGGGCCAATAACGAGAGAGTTCGCAGTTCTCTTCAAGTTAATAAGGTGTGTGCAAGTTTATTTTAAGATCATTGATAGATTAGTAAGTGACGATACAAATAGAAGTTTCGAATTCTAAATCTAAAGGATGATCTATCTTTACGGGGGAGTATAGAGGAATGGAGGCAATGTAATTTTGAAGGTATTTCGTATAATTACGATATTCAGAGCACCGTACCATACCACAAGAATAACAGCATTAATGGTTTCCGATCTCTTATCTTCAGGTAAGAGTTATAAAAATGAAATCAAACTAAAAATGTTTTTATTTAGTGTCAGTTTCTATAAAAGCTAAAATAAATAATTTAAACTGGATTGGCCACTCACTCTACCTACAAGATTCAGGACTGAGCAGGATAATGAGATTATAAAATTTTATGTGATTTATGGTGACTAGTGGTGATCATGATATGACGTGCCTTTCCTTGCAACTCAAGCCTGGATAAGATCTCTCAATTACTCTATCATTGATGACTGGAGGCCTTGGATGATAAACGGTCAAAGCGCTGGGTATATAATCTTGTTTTAAGTTTGTTATTTATTTTCTGATCGTATCACTCAAAACTCACGTAAAAATTCTTGTCTGTCTCTTGACAGATATACGAGAACTTATGCCAATAAGATGACCTTTGCTACTGTTAAAGCAAGTCTTCTTATTTCAATTTAATATGTTTACTATCGCTGGACTATACAATAAAGATGTTGATTAATATTTTTGAGTGTTTTGATTATATATAGGGAGGTGGACACACGGCAGATTATAAACCAGATGTGACATTTATTATGTTCAAAAGGTGGATCAGTGGCCAGCCTTTGTAATAGACCTTTATGTATTGAAATGATTTGTAAAACAACATGATCAGTTTCATATTTTGTCAAGAGCCGTCCACATATATGTTAAGTCATATTATTACTGAAGAAAATTACATGCTAGATGATTAATCTTTATTATGGGAAAGCTGGAATGAATTCATCTTTCCAAGATCATAAGAATATTCACTTAAAGAAGTGGGTTTTCAAAGAGCATTGGTAGATATAAAACAAAAAGGACTTACAAGTAGTGCAATTTATCAATAACATGGATCACAAAACTAGCAAGAACTACAAACAAGAAAAACAGCATTTTAAAATGTAACCATGATGCTTTGCATCATTTGAGAAACAAAGTTTTAAGAATTTGATGGATTGTAGGATGAGGAAAGTTCAAGAACAACATTCACCAGGAATATATAATGTTTTACGCTGATTAGGACAAACCAACAATATTATTGGTCTCTGGTATACCTACTAGACAATGGAGTTTCAAAATTATAATATATGATTTAACTAGATAAGACCCGCGTCTTGCGCGGGATGAAGTTGTTATTTTTATTAAACAATAGTTCGGTTTCATTTGGATTAGGAGTGTTAAATCCGGATATCGTGTTGGTTTCGGTTCGGTTCGTTTTTTTTAGTAGTTCGGTTAGTAAAATATAACTACTATTCTAAATCCATATATACTTTGGTTCGATTCGGTTTATATACCGCCGGTTTTCATTTTATTCGGTTTTATACCAAAAAACATATTTATTTAGTTTGAGATCATATTATATGTTATGCGAATTTAAGAGTCATGTTTCAAAAACTCATTTATTAAAAATATTATGTATTTAGAAATAAAATAATAAAAAACAAAAAATGCTTTATTATCTAATAAAACAATCAAACCTAGAATTAATATCAAAGCTCTAAATTTTGAAAATAAAAATAAAAAGTAAAAAAGAAGCACGAAAGAAAAGTTTTTTATTCTTCCATATATAGTGTTCATCAAATTAATATGTTTTGTATTGAACACAACTCTAGTTTTTAAAGATAAAAAATGTTGTAAAGAATTTCAACTAATTGTTGTCCATCAAATTTATAATTTTTACTTTTAATTTAGTAAATGTTAAAAATACAAAAAGATAAAAAAAAAACTAAGAAACTATGAAACTTCAGTGTGAGTGAATTGTTACTTAATTATAGTTCAAGTGATTCAAGTGATTTACCAATTATAATTATAGTTTAACTTATATAACAAATAGACATTCATGCGTCTTTATAAATATATGAGAAATTTAGATTTTTTTACTTTTGATCGGTTTTGTTCAATTTAATTGGTTATAAACCAAACAATATCCAAATTCTATGATTTGTATGATATATACCAAAACAAAACCATATTATCAATTTTTGTTCGGTTCACTACTGTTCGGTTTTAGTATATTGAACATCCCTAATTTGGGTAGATGTTGGTTTTGGATTGTTTTTTATTATGTCTTAGTATCCTATTGTAGAATTAAATTTATATTTTTTTACCTTAAATGTGAGTTTCATATTAAAAAATAAAACATAAAATACATAGTGTGAACAAATTTATGTAGAGTGTGAAAGTATTTATGTAAAGTGTGAATGCTCATTCTCAAATTCATTGTGAGACTTCTACATGTCCATTATACTGTGAACACATTTTTTAAAAATGATTCTTCTTTAATATATAAGGGATAGTATATGAGAACAACAACATGAAGCTACAATACTATACTTCTTCCACTATTCCTAATTGAAAAACTATATTTTTCGGTTAAATTCTACATTAGACGATGGTTTTATATCCAATGAGAGCAGGTAAATTAGCTAAAAAGCTGTTATATCATCAACTCAACGAGTGTTCAAAAAAACAAAAAATATCATCAACTCAATGAAGTCTATATATTGGGCTTCCTTAACTAAACATATGGGCTGAGTGCAAAATAAATAAAAGCCCACAAATCACTTGTGGGCAGAGAAATGTCGTTCTTTGTTCGTTGGTTGTATCTTCTTTGAGCATCTTTATCCGGGCTTCTAACCAAAGTCCTTATGCCAAAAACGAAAAAAATAAATCAAAATGAAAAAGAACCGAAGCAAACGTTTGTTAATTAGGGGCAAAATCAACGCGTCCTTATGGACACGTGTCATCGTGGGAGGGGGAGCGCGGTTTAGGGTTGTGAAAGGGAGTCGAGTCGAAGTCATTCCCATCCTCTCCCTTCTCTTTCTCTCCGTCGATCTCTCTCCTGACCTCTCGCCTATCTCTCTCTCCGTCTTAGGATCGAAACCAGGTATCACTCAATCACCTCTCCGTCGATCTCTCTCCCGATCTCCATTATCTCTGTCTTGGTACTTATGTTCTCTAGAAAACTTGATTTATGTGAAATGAGAATAGATGGTAGATGATTGCTTTCATACATCTTGGGTTTCTCATTGAGAACTATTGTTAGAGGAACTTGATTCATGTGAAATGGGAATAGATGATAGATGATATCGGTAGACTTGTTTTTGTTTTTGGCTTAGACAAAGCTTAATACTTTTGGATATTCAAGTCTTTTGATTACTGAACCTTTTACTTTCGTATAGTGATGTGTTGCATATTTGCATGGTTTTAGCTATAGATTCTCATTCATATTGAGCATATAGGATAGGTTTAGGCATCTTTAGGTTTAGGCATCCTTAGGTTGCATTTTGCATTCATCTTGTTCTTATCAGGTGTTGGAACATGCTATGGAGTCTTTGGAAGTGTTTGGAGCCAATCAAGAGCCAAAAAAGTGCAAAAACGTCACTAGGCGAACCACAGCGGGGTCTGCAAGCCGCTGCCGTCGACGAGCCACAGCGGGGTGTCC
>JABAYD010050721.1:0-17791 GCA_014822095.1 Diplotaxis tenuifolia
ACACATGAAAGTCCCATCAAGCTTGCAAGAAGCTGGCGTACTTAGCACCAAGGAGAAGCCTCTGAATGCACAAGAGAGCGTTCTTGGTAACCTCAGCGTTCTCATGGTTCATCAGTTTCATCACTCTTTCTTTGGCCTTGAGGTCTGTTACAATCACTCTCCCCGCTTCATGGTACTGTATAAACTGTGAGAGATCAAAGCATGCCACCGCCAACGACCTTGGATCAGTTGACGTGTCCAGGATCGTGAGGAGAACCCTGAGTATCTGCATCCATAAGTTTTTAACAAGTGGTTAGTCGATTGTAATGGACAAAACAGGCCCGGCCTAGCCTGATTAGAGCCCTAACTTGGTGGTTGTTGAGGAGAGAGGAATAAAAGAAGAATACCTGGAAGTCATTCTCCTCAAAGCACTTAACATTCTCACGCCAGAAATTGGCCTCTTTGTGCATTGGGTTCCAGTCAAGATGCCCAAGAAGAACCTCTTGCTTATATTTGTCGAAGGAACTCAGCTTCTTGATATTGTCTTTTAGCCCTTCTTCAAGTTTGTTCAGTGCATCCAGCAGGTCCTTCCAAATTTAGAGTTAAACAGCTTTAGCTATGTCAATCTTGCAACAAAGGCATACACTGATACACATCCAATGGTGTAGTTATCACTAAATTAACCAGATATTCTCACGTCATGTTCAACAATAACGCTAATAAGAAGCAGTAATCAGCTTTATTTAACTTGTCTAACCTCGTCACTCCATGCTTGTGTTTTCAGACTGTGGATGATATGTGGGAGTCCAAGATCAACCATTTGGGCACCAAATGTACCTTTTGGAAGCAAGTTCTTGAATGTCAATATGACCACCCTGACAACCTGTAAGACAAAATAACATGTCATATGATCCACAATAATTATGCAAATTCATTATCCAAACAAAATAAACGAAACAAAAAGAATCTTCGTGTCGCAGACAGAGGTTCAAGATGACCAACTAAACCAAGTCGTATGAAATTTTAACTAATTGCAGGATACCGATGACCAAGTCACACAAGAGAACAAAGCTCACCTTTTCCTTAGTCGAGCTCTTAACCACATCCGTGAGCCTTTGCATTGTTCTAGATGTTGCCAAGTACTCTAGTGCTGGTTCATAATAGGACAGAAGCCAGATGCAGAGACATGTTTCGTAGAGAAGCTGTTGGTCGAGAGCATACAAATCACAAGAATAAGGTACTTAGACATAATGACTAAACAAGGAAATGAAAGAGAACTCCCTAATGGTTACAAATTTATCCATCCGACACTTCAGAATTAGGGGATAAAACAAATCAACAGCTTTAGTAAGCATTGGAAAATCAAAACAGGTTCCACCTTAGGAAACTGCAATACTTCTCTACATCTTTAGTAGACGCTTTTCACTTAAAACTACTTCCACCAAATATACTAGTTACCTGGATAGACTGCTGAGTGGATGCTGGTGTGATTAAAGGGACAAGTAACTTCACTCCATCCGCCTGAACAAATGATGATCTGACAACAGGTTCCTTAAGCAGTGTCGACAGGCAACTGATTGCAACTGGGGCACCGCGAGTAGGATGGGAAGGTTGCCTCAGCTGCATTTCAAATTTAAGGATTGAGATTTGTGAAACCTATGATGGACCTCAAACGTTTTTCAGGAAGAACAGCCACTTAAAAACAATGCAAGGCTAACATAATCGAGAAAGAAAACACAGCGCAGAAAGAAAAAGAAAAGAAGAACCTGAGCACAAAGCCACTCCACCAACCCATTGAGAACATCATCAATTGTAGTAATAGGTTTCTTAGAAGCAGAGGCTTCTCCATTAGCAGTAACACTACCAGCTTTTGGCCTAGTACTGTACGTTAAAAGAAAAGCAAGACCCGCCATAAAGATGATGTATGTTAGAAACATGTTTAACATAGTATGATATACAGTATTGAACTCTACAATACCTTATTATCCAGGCAAGGATCTTGCAGCTTTTTTCTTGAATAAACCAATTTCCCTTCGACAGCAACCTGAAGGAGGAGATATCTTTTAGGTTGCATACTTTTGAAGATAAACATCCAAAATAAAGCAAAAATGTAACTGAAAGCAGTTTCCCGCAATGGAGTGTTGCATATGTTTCAACTTAGTTAGGAAGATTGCAGTTGAAATAATAAACTAACTCATCATGACTAAAATCAGGATCTCAGACAAAACGAGCAAGGGCCAAGTGACTGAACTGCCGAAGCAACGAATCAAACTGGAACCACTACACGATAAGTACAGGACTAACAAATCAGATCATATGAAAATTTCCACAACATATAACACACAGGCATATTAATGTTTTGAGAAATAGCTGTTTCCTGTAACTAAGTAAGGTCGGGTTCATTTGACACCATGGGTGTAAACAGTAGAAAAGGAAATCTGACACGTTAATATGTCAAGTAAGAGATTTGTAAAAAAGTAACACGTTCTATACTCTTTCCAAAGCACAAAGAACAACAAAACTTATCCATGCGTTGCAGTCACAAAAAAAAAGGTGCATAGGGACTCACCTCAAGAAAGGCTCGCAAGTATCCTCATGTGCCAAAGATTCATCATGGAATAACCGAGCTCGTGTTGGGTTTGCTGGAAAACAGATGATGCATTAACAATAGTCGGTATCTAAAACGATGAAAAGGTGAATGCGAATAAATTCAGGTTTTATTTACTTACCGGAGAGCATCTCATAAATCAAGGCCAAAACATATTCCACAGTTTCTTCCTTGAATATATCACGTAAGATGGTAACAAACAGATGAACATAAGCTGGACCACCCTGCAATCAACCACACGATGTATATATATTACTTCATAATAAATGCTTGCGTTGTCATTATAAAACTTCAACCACTAATAACACAGGGAAACCGAATCGAGTGTCTGTAAACTGTTTGAATTGAGAAAAAAAAAAGGAAAGAAGAATTACTTCATCAAGCAACTGTGCCCTTGCACTCTCAGGTTTTTTATCATAGCGCCTTAAGAGCTGGAGACCAGTAGCTGAAATCAGCTTAGTTGTCATGTAAGTCTCCCATGGAATGTCCCTTTTCAACACCTGCAAGGTAAAATCACAAAAGAAGAAAATAAATACTGCAAAACTATAAGTAAAACCATCACGATGATTAACAATAAGCCGCAAAAATCTTGTCAAAAATCAAAAGTCAAGTGAAAACAAAATGAAATCACCAACCTGCTCGGTAGACAGTTCCGCCTGATCCATGGATAGTTGAGAAACTTAACACACCACTTGATATTGAACTGATTCTTCTAATCCCTACAAATGTAAACATATCAATCATATATAAGTAAATGACATGAAACCACAAGCGAAAGATCTGATAACCACATTCGTGTTTATCAATCAATTGAATGGATAGCAAAACACGATCTACAAGCATCAATGAATAGTAGCAAATGCAATTCCAGTAATCGATTTGAATCAGCTGATTAAGAAACAAACATAAGGATCCGATCACTTGAAACGAAATGAAACCACGAAATCGCAGGAAAGTGAAATCGAGTTTTGACCTGACGGCGGTGAAACGAGTTGATCGCGACGAGAACGTAGAAGACAAAGTGAAGGGAGATCGATTGATAGAGCTTTCTCTCCCAAACTCGGATCTGAAGCGTGGAAGGAGCTAAGACGAGTCAGGGCGAGGCAATCAAAAACAATCAGACGATGACAGTTTTTCCTATTAGAAATTACAATATTATCCCTAATCTGACTCAATTATTACGCTCATTGATTTCATTTTCGTAAATTTAACTTGTCGTGGGCCCATATATCTTCGTCCATGTTCAGTGATGGGTGTTTCTCTTAGTGGACATGACATGTAATGATATTTCGATTCTTGGGCTTGGGCTGGTTTTTATAAATACGATGATGTTTTTCTCTCATCTTTTTATTATACAGATATATGATATAGTATCTTTTTATTATACTTAAAATGGTTATTTGTTTTGCTAGATACTTGATTTGTTTAAGAGTTTCCATGTCTAAACACTTGTTTCTTGATTAGTTTTTCCAGCTATTTAAGTACAACAAATAAATAATAATATGTTAAGCAAGATTTTTTTTTGTCACAGAACTTTTCAAAACCATATAACAACAGATAACTCTCTAGTGTTACAGATCATTGGCTTATATCACAGAAAACCATCTTCGACAGTGAATCTCGTTTTTTTTCGCTTTTCTCTAAGTCATCACATTTGCATCATGGTTTCAAGAACAAAACCAGATCATTTTTTGACTTTACCTGATTGCCTTCTGATTTTAATCATATCTTCCTTACCTTTCAAACAATCTGTACAAACGAGTGTTCTTACTAAGCGATGGAGAAATCTTTGTCGTGCAACAACAAACCTCGTTTTCAAAGAATTCGAGTTCATCAACCAATACGTGGACGACACAGAGACCAAAAAGTCTAAGAGAGCTTTGTTTGTTAGCATAATGCATCAATGGATCTCGAGATTAACTGATAACACCATCAAAACATTTGAATTTTGTCTATCTGAACCAGCGGGTTTCGAAGAAGATATCATATCTCTAATCGAGTCTGCTGCCTCCAAACAACCCAAAAATCTAGTTCTTGATTAATACATATAATAATGTTCACGAAATATCAAAACAATATATTGGATATCACTCGTCTTTTTTCCAATCTTATATATGTTAGGAACTTGACGATCTGCCCTTTTTTCTCGAGGTATATAGTTTTCACCCTTGTAATGATTTAAGATCCATAGTATCTATACGTACTCAAGATTATTGTCGTTGTATTGTAATGTAAAAATTTATTGTAGGCCTAGAAGTATAATTCTTCATATAAGTTGAAAGTTTGAAAAAAAATTATCTATGTAAACTAGTAGTGGTTATCCAATGAAGAACTAGTAATGATGAAAATGTTGTAACATGTATTTTGTAAAACTAGATCGGCAATATTACTTTGGTTTTATTTTGACATTTGTTTTGGGGATGAAGATGATCCAATATTGTGACGATCCCATGGAACTGCACAATCCAATGAAAACACGACATTTGGTGATTAAGACACATATGTACCCATATTGAGTTCCCAGGAATGACTATATTTCTCAATGGATACTACTAGGCCTATGGTGGTAAGATTATTGTTTGTTTATATCTTATGTATATCAACATCCAGTATCCAGTATTACAATATAGATAGGGCCATGTTGTTAAAACGCTAGCTTTAGTTTTATTAGATGTTTCAGAGACATCCGTCGTTAATAGATCCAAAAACGTTTTGCTCGACAACAAAACGAATGAATGTTTGGTAAAGGCACTCAAGGTTGTGAAAATAAAAAAATTCCATGGCAACTCGAACGAGCTACATGTGCTGCAGTACTGATCCGAACCGGAAAAGTGATGGAACGGCTTCACCTTTACGAGTCTAAGGGATTGAACAATGATAAAAGAAGGTTAGTCGTGGCCGCAGCCGAGGAGCTGCAGTGTGAAGAAAGATTCAAGGCGTTTACAAATTACTCTACACAATGATTGATCAGTGAAGTATTTTTAAGATCTTCTAGTGGAATGGAACTTGATCTTTGCTAGTAGTATCTTTTTAATTTAATATGAAGGGTGGATGTTCCCCTTGTTTGCTTGTTTTTAGACAATTGTTTTTGTTTCGTTTGGTTTGGTTTGGTTTTAAGAACATTAATATTTCTTATCTTATTCACTGCCATGGAAACTTCTGTCAAGGAAAATGTTGAACCATATAGCTCCACTTTGCTGAGAAGACACACCATCTAAAACCATGTAGCTTCATTCACTAACTCCACTATTTAAACCATGATTTTAGGACGCTGGTCTGGCGATTGACTCACTTTGTGCCATTGCCTAAATGGGCTTGGCTTCGAAGCCTGCAAAGTGAGATCGATGATGTTGTATAAAATTTGGTAGCAAGAGATGGATGGCTTAACAGTTAACAAGAGACAGGCTAGTGAATGACATCTATTTTCCACATAATAAAAACAGTTATTTACTTCTTTTTTATAAAAATATGGAAAAGGGATAAAGGTAAATAGTATTGAGAGACAATAAGAGGTGATGGGTCGATCTTAAAAAGTGGTAGCGGGAGAGAGAAGATACCCCCAAAATCTTTGTCTAAGAACAAGACATACTTTTGTATGATGACTGATGAGACATTCAAACCCATTTCATTAGTTAATTAAACTAAATTTTAATAATTTAACACATTTTCATTACTAGTATGTCGTAACAAAATTAAAAAGAATATTATTGAAAAGCTGTCCATTGTTTACCTTTTATTTATTTTGTATTGTGTGATAACACTTTAAATTGCTCTCGAATTTCCCTTTGCAACTAATTTCTTACTCACATCTTGGTATAAACATTTAATGATCCGCTCAAATATTCACTTTGACTCAGTCACTTTGCAGAATGTGTGTAAGAACATTCGAGTTTTGACTCGCTGTTGTTTCTATTTTCGTAGATGCAAGCTTTGATTAAACCCTGCAAACATGTTATGTTTGATTCTAGTTGGACCAGTCGGATTGAATATAACCATCTAACATTCATCTGTCCAAAAAATACACTGAATTTGAAACGATACCATTTTAAGGAGCTATTATCATTTAGTTTGAATAGAGAGTTAGACACTCAATTCCTGTTTTCGTAACAGTAATACATACAAACATAGTGAAAATCGATCATAGTAATCATAAAGTATAGGAGCATAAATCTCTACCGACAACTACCTACAAACATATCGAGTTTTTCAACATCAATCAATATATGTGCTTAAAATATAATTGTCTGTCGAAAAACAACTTTAAAATAATTTTAGTCCAACATTCTTTCTTTTTTATACTGCAACTTAATTGGTTGTCAGAGTCTAAATGTTTGTAGATATCTCGGGTAACCCTTTTCATCTTTTAGGTAAGGCTATGGTTTAGGTTTAGTTTGCGTTTGCATACTTCAACTAGCTTGGAAGAATAATTTTCACAAAAAATGCAAGATTGATTTATACATGTAGTCGTTTATAGATGTATACATTTTTTTTGACAATTCTTAGAACATTTTGCTTTACTTTCAGTTTCTAAATAATATTAATAATAAAAATGAAAGGTAAAATTCAGTAAATATGTCAAGGACAAGGGTAGCGATGTTAGGTAAACAAGAAGTTGAAATCCTACAACTCAAGAAGAAAAAAATTGAAAGGAAGCTCTGACTTTATTGAATATGTTGGCATAGTTTTGCTCATTCGCTTCCTCTGTCAAAATCCCGACATTTACTTGTTCAAGTAATTTGTACGTACGATCCAACCGCCAATCCATAATATACATTAATTTATACCTACATGCATGTCTTTTTTTCTAATGAACCAACCAGGAACAAAGGTAAATTTTGAGCATAGGAAACATAAGATTCTGAGCCATAGTGAATCGTTTGTCCACGGATTTGGACAACATAAAATACATATCTCGTGAGTTTCATCTTTCTTCTCTAATATTTGTACCACACGATGATTACCTTAATTCTAATACGACAATATGAAAACCAAAATCCAATAAATCATAGGTAACAATAAATCCGAAATAAATCTTTGTTATCTATAATATGATAAGTTAAAAGGAAACAAACTGTGTCGCTTATATAAAAATGCTAAATAGCAACGTAACTCTCTGCATGTATGTATAGGGATTGATATGATCCCCAATCATTTTATTTCTAAAAAGTATATGCATAATGTAGAAGCAAACTATTTTTAAAATATAGGCATTAAATTTGTTTCATTACCTGAATAAGTGAGGCTGTCATCTAGGTTAAAAATTAAAATCACATTGAATATCCTCATGCTGTCCAGTGGATGGAAACAAACTGATAATTTTTTGTTGATATGTCTTATTGGTTGATTTTCGTCAATCCCTGAAAATATACATTTAATGATATAGAGAATAGAGTGGATTAGCTATCGCACTAATTTACTAGATCAATGCTTGAGAATGTATATGAAATTAATTTATTAAATTGACTAAAAGTAGCTACATTCGAAATATTATATGGTCAAACAGAAACTGGCTTGTAGCTCCAATCGATAAGATCTTGCAAGAAAGAAAAAGCGGAATTTGTCTGAAGGAAGTTTTGTATGTTTCTTGATGTTTCTTTGTGAAAACGTGAGACTAGATTTGGATTCATATATGAGATCGTGACCACTATTAAATGATATGAATACACAAATATATACCACATTGGATACCAGTTGAAACATTGGGTTAGATTCAAATCGCCCATTTGATATGTATATAGCTAACTATATATATATTTTTAAATATGGACATCTTCTTATTAAAAATCTTTTACAAGAAACTAAAACACATGACACATATATTATAGCCACTGATTGTTGACAAAAAAAAATATAGCCACTAATTTTTCTTATTGGCAGTTGAATCGAAGACGTAAAATCATGAACAACTCCTAGTTGAATGTAGAAAAAAATCTAGACATCTTCGCTATCTATAAGATAGTTAACTGGATTACATTCATTAGGGCATAGTCTACTAATTGAAACTGGTCTAAATAAGCTCAAACTTATATTTTAGGCAACTTGCATATCGTCATAGATAATAAATACGTCTGATATGCATGTATGCATAACAAGTATGGAGATAAAAGGAAACAATAATGTGAATCACGAAATAGAACAAGGGTTTGGGACCTGCAGTCTGATTTGTCTGAAGGAGAGGGGCCATATAGCGTCAGGTTCTGAAATCGCAGCTCGCACACCTCATTTTCATTTTTATTTTCGTTTGGTCCTACTTCATTTAGATTCTTGTATTTTACATTTTGATATCGTTATTGCCATAATTGCTCGATTAATTACTAATCATTAGAGCAAATATGTACATTCATTCCATCTATTTCTTGTGATGCACTTAAATTTTTATTTATTCTACAGAGTCAGCTGATTATTTTAGATTTCTATTTTTTTTAATGTAGATTTTGACTGAACTATAAACTTATAGCCAAAATTTATATAGTTCGGATCGGATACTGCTGGGAAGTTTTCATGTGTGTTCGGTCCTCCGGTTGAGAGTATGGTATGGAAGTTTAGCAAATTTTAATATACATTATGTTCACTTGTTACACCTATTGAACGATACATATTTTGACTTATTTATTCGGTAACTAACATAACACTGTTTTCTAGTTTACCAAATAAATTGACCGTTCAGTTTTATTTTCTACTAATTTCATCTCATGTCTAAACTATCGACAGTATCTTTGTGGGGACATGATGTCGCTAATATTGAAAATCAAGAGGATGCGACTTCGGATTGTCCCAATTTATATATTTTTTCCATAAAATGTATATATGTATATAACCTATTTATCGTGGTTGGATCTTTTGTATTGTTTAATTTGATATGTAAATCTATGAAAAAATCATATACGTTGGGTTTGTAAGAATATTGTATATTATGAAATGACGCTAGATTAAAAATCACATAATCATATAATGACGCCACTAAGTAATTTTGAATCTCGCTTCATTCCATAACAATATTATTTATAAATTGGTTAAATACATTTATGTATTAAAACCCCAATTTCTAATCCCATATATTGAATGTGAGGTATTCGAAAGTGTATATGTATACATATATGAGACAATATGATTTTTTTTATTTTTATTGCATCAATATAACCTTTTTTTGTTTTATTTACGGCATTGCACCAATGATTACTTTGTTTTAACCATCATAGACTTTGCAGCTGTAAGCAGATCCAAAGACTAAAATTTGAGAATGCGCTCTTGTCACTTTTTGTATTCTGTTCTCTACTTCCCTTTTCATCCCACTTCCTTGTTCCGAAGCTAATCATATCCTCATTTTTCAATGCATGTGATCTTTGTCAACAAACCTTGACAAGTATATACTTCTGCTCACTTATTATATTATTGTACAAGTAAAACAAGTTTATGATATATACTAACTTTGATTCAATTCAATGAAATCGTCAAAAAAGTGAATAACTCAACGCACTCGTAATGACTTGATGACTTCTTCTACCATATCTCAAAACGACATGTCTTCTTTATAAGGCCGAAACTATTTGAAGAGCTTACACTTTATCAGTCGATGATTGCATGCAGCAAAGCAATCAAAGTACTTGGATTGTTAACATTATGCAACTAGTTTATGTGGATCGAACTCACGATCAATGACTATTAGACTACAAATCCTTTCTCCATTTCATTCTAGCTACTTATCGTAGCTAATGACTTAATTAATCGTAAACTTTTGTAAAGGAATGTTAATCATATGCAGTTCTGTAACAACTTTGTTATTGGAACACCTCTTCGATCATAGAATGATACAACCACATTCTCTTTCACATATCTAAATATAATAAAAGGAAAAAGAAGAATGGAAGTAAAAAGGAAGAAACTTAAGGTCAAAAGAAGAAACATTTAAGATATAAAAGGTCACAAAGCCCTAGAGAATGATAATTTTGTTCTAGAATTATTGTTATGTGGGGACACATTGACCTCTTTGCCCTTTCTCCATGCTGGGTGCAAGCTGTTTTCCTTTCCCCATTTTTTACCATTTCATTTTCTTTCTGACAAATGCAAATATTTTATTTCCAAACAAACATATACAACACTAGTAACTCGACCTTTTCGTTAAATAAAACCTTTGGTTCAAGCGAGAAAAAAGCTGTTATATGCATAAAAGACATAAAGAAAATTACAAATAATGTAACTTCACTTCTGCTCGTATTGTTTTTATTTCAGAAAAAGATAATTTATGGCAAGTCATTATATGGTTCACGAGATGCGTATGGTACAATGATATTGATAGCTTACCTTAAAGAGGAGAAGGCCAATAGAAGAGACCAAAAAAAAGACAGAAACACACATTCTCCACATCAATTTAATTATTTTGAAAAATTATATAGTAAGACAATGACCACAGAGTTTTTTGGTCTCCCATTTTGAAAATCTCCCGCTTTCCACATACGTACATGACACATGAATTCTCGCCTTTCATTAATTTTGTATCATCATCATAGATACTTACTATATTACTTATTAGCTATATCGGTCTTAATTGTTCGCACCTTTCGTTAAAAAATATAATTGAATTAGAGGAGTTGATATGTTTTTGATGACGAGTGGCTGAGCATTAAGAGACGACATACTAAAGCAATTCGTTTTTTTTTATTACCAAAACGATTAAATGAATTTGGAAAAATAAAACAAAGAAAGGAGAAATTCGTGTCACACGTGAATAAAGTAGAGAATTAATACTCGTTTTTATTGAAAAAAAGTTCAAAGAGAAAATAAAATTGGAAAAGAAAAAGTGAAAGAAGTAGAGAAGATTTCACTAAATAGAGCTTGACGAAACTCGATAAATATAAATAAAAATTTGAGTGATACAAACGAATAATCATATTATGTATAAGCAACTCGTTAATTTTATCATATATAAGAATTTACCTTTACATGGTAAAGATGTTTGGGTTAGTGCACGTAGAGCAGGTTTCAATTGAGAAGACTGAAGACATTTAGCAAAAAAAATCTAAAGCAATTATTGTGCTGCGTTTTCTTTTCTTGTCATCGGGTTGGTTATGTTACATTCCAAAGAAAACATACAATTATTGTGTTGCTTTTTTCAAATTTTGTTTTTTCTTCTCACCAGGTCAAAGCCTAAAACACTAAATCCTTCGTTTTCAATCATAAACACAACAATCGCATTCCATGATAAACATTCATATTAGCATTTTGACATCTTTTATGTTCTGGACTAAAAATGTATTAATCGTTGTAACATCTCATTGAGAAAATGAAGTAAAATAAAAGGCTGTATTAGTTTTCGACTTTAAATAATTATATGTTCCTGCTTAATTGTAAACACATTTAATGTTATTAACACCGTAGATTAAGGCACAAAGATTGTCAAAAGGTTCAAAATTTACGCAAATACTATTATTTCTATTTCTCTTCATCACATCCCATGCAGTCAAATGTCATAAATACCCTCCCTACATGCCAAGCAAAGTAAGGGCATCCGCGACATTTCGTACATGCAATGTGGCAACTTTTAATACAAAGATTGTTCTAAAACTTAAAGACTTGTAATAATTATGAACGATAAAACCGAACACGAGCTCGATCACGGAGTGGCTACGATTGCCCATGGAAGATGCAAAACTGGTTTCTCCTTCTGTGTCTCTTCATCTCCTCCTCTCATCTTCTTCAACGGAGGCTGTTGCTGCTGCTGCTGCGGCGAAGACGATGCTGACCACGAATCATTTGAGCTCTCGTCGCTATTGAAAGGGTTTGAATCGATCACGCAGCTCGGTGATTCGCCACTCTTGCGTTTCCGGGAAGATTGGGTTTCGATCTGTAATCCGATGCGATCTATTGGTAACTTGAGGATGAGTTCGTAGCAAGATTTCACCTTTTCCTGGGAATGCACGAAAGGTGTTCGTGAAAATGCCTAAGTGAAACAGAGTCGAGGGATCAAAGAAGCTAACCTTGGTTATGTTAAGAACACCGAGGAGCTTAGTTTGGTATGAAAGAGGGTCAAAGGGTTCAACTTGCTCTATAATTCTCATCATGGTAGCTGCAGCAACAACGGATGGGAGGCAGCCGACAAATCTTGAATCTGACAAAAACAGAGGGAAAAAAACACGAGAATTTAATATAACTAAGAATACTCAGAAGCTGATAAAACGAAATGGGTTTTGTAGTTTTGTCTTTTACGAACCGGAGATTACAGAGAGGATGAGACGGTGGCAGCTGTTGAGGAAATCCCAGTGAGCATTGTTCTTAAGTCCCAATCTCCTGATGATGTGGTCTAGAAATGAGATTGGAGTAATGAGATGCATCTTCCATTGGAGAGTAGACAGAATCAGCAGCTCCATCCTCTGTATGGTTTTAGCCTCAAACACATACTTCGTCTCCTCCACCTACAAACAAACAAAAAGCAGAAAAACTGAGTATCATGGGGACCAAAGATGGAAACTTTAAGGGAGATGATGTCAAAGAGTCATCATTTACTTGAAAGTCTAGAAGAAGAGGGACATGGGTCTCTTCGACTTTAGCAGCTAGAGAGAGACAAGCAACAGAAACGAGCTGAAGCATCCATGGTTTGTCTCTCTGTAAGCTGTAGCTAGCGATGAACTTGTCGAGATAAGTAATGGCTAAAACAGCTGCTAAAGTAGAGAACCCATAATGAGAGTTGACTCTCAGAATCCAACCCACGGCTTCTTTTCGATCCGTGGCGAGATAAACATCATCAACACAGCCGAGTGTTTGTTCTTCTTCTTTGGAGAAGAGTGTGACCAGATCTTCATCTTCCCAGAACAAATCTTGCTCCAGAAGAACCAACGGAGAAGTAGAAGTAGAAGAAGCAGAAGAAAAGGAAGAGTTTTCTTCAACTTCTTCCACTTCATCTTCGTCTTCCCATTTCTCTTCTTCGCAGTAGAGAGCGTCAAGAAGAAAGGAAGTGCTCTGTTCTTCTCTACTTTCTTCCTCCTTTGGAACAGCCATTGTTGGAATAGTAGACTCAAGAATGAGAAAAAAAAGATCTTCTCTTAAGTCATAGGTGTTGTTGGCTCAGGGGATTACACAGAAGAAGATAAGGTGATAGAGAGAAAATCTCTAGGGGAGAGACTCATCTTCCTCTATCTCCGTGTATCACACCACTCTAAGGAAGCGTGCTGGGATTAGCTTGTAGCAGGGAGCTAGCTAGTTACAAAAGAGAGGCTAGAGAGAGAGAGAGGAGAAAAGCTGGGGGAAGTGGGAAGGAGAGTGAGAAGAAGGAGACTGATTTATGTAGAGGAAGGAGAAGGGGAGTTTGGTTTTCACGTTTGTCTTTTTTTCACTCGCGCTATACTTTATTTGTTTTCGGAGTATTAAATGTGTCGTTTTCTTTTTCTATATATATTTTTTAATTTTTGATATAATTTTTTCTTTTTTCTGTTTCCCGCTTTACCTACTTTTACTCAGTGGAGTAGAGATCGAGAAACCAAAGTGCAGTAAAATCTGTCGGCAACTTAACTAAATTCTACTACCTTTTTCGCCGATTGTCAACAACGTATATTTCTTTGTTAAAGACTTAAAATATCGGGGATAGACTGACATTGACCAATTCAATTACTAATCTGATAAAGCTGTGACTCGTATATTAACAGAATTAAAGAACTTTGATTATAGATTACCACAGACACAACACAATAGATGTTTTTTTTTTTTTGCAAGCTTGTTAACATAAAAAAAGATCAAAAACTTCTCGATGAATTCACAGACCATTGTAAAAACTAACCATTACGCTAAAATTTGCAAGGGCCAGTGACAGTCAAGAGGAGAAGATATAAGAAAGAAAAAAAAAAGAACCAACAAATCGTCATCAAATTCTAGAAATAGCAGCAATCGTATTATCTATACATCATAACCACTTTCAATCAATTTCTAAATGCCGGAGATTTAGTACGGGGGCGGTGGGTATTGTCCTGGATAGGGACCTGAAAAAAACAAGAATAAAATATACCAAATACTGTTAAGAGATGTTCCATAAAAATGATAGAAAAAACACACCCAAATGAACATCCTAGCATATCTTTTAAACACAAAAGGAAGCAAAATTAATGTACCTTGTGGGTAATATGGTGATGGTTGAGGAGGGTATGGAGGAGGAGGGTAAGCTGAAGGACCGGGAGGGTAAGCTGAAGGACCTGGAGGGTAAGTTGAGGGAGGAGGATGATAAGCAGATGGCTGAGGAGGATAGGCTGAAGCTGGTGGGTATGCTGATTGGGGTGGTTGAGAGTATTGAACTTGTGGGTATAGAGAGGGTCCAGAGTATGGTGGTGACGAATATGGAGATGGAGAAGGAGGTGCTGAGTAGTGAGGTACTTGAGGCGCATAAGGAGGTGCTGATGGCGCACACCCGTAGTTTTGTTTCTGCATACAAGAAAATACATTAGCATCTTAGCCTCTTTTTTGCCAATAAATGAACTAGTAACTCTCAGTATTGTTAATTGAGTCTTGAATTTACATTTGCGCCTGCATAATGCAGAATGAGTCTTACTTCTCCAGCATATCTGCAAGAGAGAAAGATGATGCATATTAAGAAGACATGTAATCAAGGCAAATAAGTACTGTTCGTAGACAGAGCAATCGCTGAGGACAAGCTACCAAAATCTTTTGTAACTGGTCCAGTCCTTTATCATCAGTTCCAGAAACAGACAAATTGAACCACACTTATCAGTGAACATAACCATGCTTCCAGGTCAACAATATAAATGAATGGCAAGAAACTAAAATTTCACCTAAGCAGAAAGCATAGGACACACACGAATGCAGCAACGCAACTGAGAAACTATATATTTAAGCTATATATACTGCAAACAAAAGTACATCAAGAGTTTCATTGCTAATTAGCACTCCATCACCAAAATATCTGATCAACCAATTTATTAGCAAGCAAGTCCAGCACCAGAAATCAGACAGAGCGACGTGCACCAAGCAACTATCAATTACTACACATGATACTCAATGCAAAAGCTAGTGAAAGACCAATGTAGTTACCTGCCAGTTTTAGTTTGAAGAGTCCAGGTACAGTCATCGTATCCCTGAGAAAGAACCTTCTGCAATTGAACCCTAATCACAAGAAACAAACAGAGGGGAGAAAAATACTCAATCCCAAATCCAAGAAATGTCAAAGCATAAAAAGAAGAATAAAGTGCAGAGACATACGTAGCATTGCCAATGAAGTCATCAGTGGAGAGTGTATTACTATTCCAGACAGCAACCTTAAGATCCCTAAGGCCTTCAAGCAATGTGAACATAAACTTCTCTTGAAACACTGCGTTTTTTCCACCATCTAAAAACACAGTAATAATAATATTTTAGAGAATCAGAAAGATGTGCAAGTTCGTCAGGATCTGAAAAAAAATCTTATGAGAGAATAACCTGTGCAGGTTCTGGTGCGGTGCCTGGTGCCGCTATACTCGAGAACAACGTATGGATCTTGCCTCGAAAACCATTCCGTGTCTTTCAATTTCTGGCACCCTACCACTGTAAATTAATCACATAAACACAACGTTTAACCTTTTTTAGGATCGAATCAACGGAATAATATATTCAAACGATTCATTAACAAAATTAGGGATGCGAAGCGAAGGTACGAACCAGTGACCTCGAGAAGCTGGCCTTGAATTCCCATCATCATTATCAAGAACAATAGATTTTGAGATAATAGTAACGTATGATGAATCTAGAGGAGAAGGTCCGTGTTTCAATATATATAAATCGAAACTTTTGAATTTTCCTAGAAATTGCTTTCAAGAGCAAGCAAGACGCGTACCGTAAACCGCTTTATTACTTGACTTTATAAAATCCCACGGCTTGAGATATACGCGTTTATTAAATATTAGTATTTCCTCTTATATCTTAATATCATTAAATAACAAGTATATATTTTATAGTTCTAGTTGCTGGTTTAGGAATGAATGCGTCTACATTTTCTCTATAACATCACATTATAAATACATTGAACAATACTTTTTCAAGGTCAAGAGAGATTACTGTGCAGGACAACCCGTTTTAGGTTTTAATCTACCAACTCAAAAAAGTTGTTGTCTTGTGCAACAAGTCACCCAAAAATATTATCTCCTCCACCTTTGAGGAAAACCAAGCCCTACATTCCCAGTGTTTCCTACTGCTTGTATTGGTTCAACCAAACCTTTTGCACTCTTCCCCAGCGTCTCACCCTGCATATTACATTTCCACCATTAATCATTACAACCACATTACATCAAAAAAGTGAATTAGATATCTTTCAGTTACCTCCTTCCAACCCATGTTTCCCATTATCCTCCTTGCATAACTTCCAGATCCCAATGATAACTCCAATGCTTCTTCTGCTGTAGCATCTTCTTCAGAAGCCGTATCATGCTTATCGGCGTTCCCCTTTTGACCTGGTCCAACACCGTATCCACCATGCAGATTTCTCCTTTCCGCGGCTCTATCTCTGTATGAAGAGCTTTTCTCCTGATAAAACAACACGAGCGTGAATCAAGATGATAGTTGCTTCTTACTATGGTTTTCATAACACCCAACTAAATGATCCAACTACTCTTAGTAGATTTAAGGTTTCTCACTAAAGCTTTGGATAAATGTCTCATGCTAAACATTTAGACATAAATTCAAGAATCCAGCCATGAGGATATGGATTTGGAGTACCTCTTCAGTCATGTCAACTTCATGTCGTCGCTTCACCTTGGGTCTGCGTACAGTTTTTGGTTTCACCTTCTTAGCTTTTCGTTTTGTAGCAGGATCTTGCCAGATAGTTGAAACATCAGGGTATCCCCAATCTTTTGTTGGGTTGGATGCGTCATATACTGACAAGGTTGCAAGGTACTTTGGACTAGGATTTTGCAGTTTATAAACTTGACCTGGAAGACAATATTCGAAAATCAAAATCCATAATAAAGCGCATAAAGTTACCATCTCTGGGGTGTCAAGAGCAGCTAGAAGAAACGATATAGTCAAGGCTCGGTTAAAAAGGAAAAATGGTTAAAACCTGTCCTAACTCGCACCAGGTTAAGGCGTGCTTCACAAATTGGTGCAGTTTTGAAAACCGTGCCACCAGAAGCCACAGATGGATGAAGATTGGCGGACCGTCGAACCAGCCTCCCTACTAGCCTAGCTACCTGTTCGTTGTCAGCTTCTCTGGATTCACAAACAAGTTTCCAATCCCAA